>JAVKPL010013627.1:0-76210 GCA_032173675.1 Gastrolobium villosum | reverse complement strand
TTATATTTAGTCAATAAAGAGAGATGATACTCTATCCTTGCTCTCAACTAAATGTGAATAACGATGTGAGGGATAATGCTGGCACGATATCCAAATTAGAAAGATAGATCACTTGATTAACTTAATTAGTTCTGGGGCTACAGAGCATTGCTAATGTATCATGTATTTAAAGGAGTAACTAATTAGGCCTAATGGGTCACACACAAATGTTATTTCTTATTGCAAGTTAAAGCAAGCAAGTTTGGACCAAAAATGAATTATTGGGCTTTGTCAAGACTATGAATCAAATTGGGTTGGAGTATGGACTCCAAGCCCACTTGATCCATGTGCCCTTTTGGGGCATTAGTGGTGAAAGAGTTTTTGTAACACCCCGTGTATACCCGATTTGTTAACACCTCATCGTATTAAGCCACACTTAATAAATATATGCAGAAAAACTTTTTCTTTAATTCAATTATGACGTCATTATAATTACCAAGTTGAATTACTCATTTCATTTTCAAAACATCGCCTGTATATGAATGAAAAGGGACATCTAACTAAAATACCTCATATTTATATATAATGAGTTCCTACATTATTACAACTTGGACATAAAATTCAACAAAGTCAAACTTGGCATGGACAACCCCCATGCTCACACAAACAGGGCAACGTTGCCAATAGAGAGTCTCAATATAAATATCATATAACTGAAACTAAAGACAGACTAGCAGTAAATAAAATCCAGCATTTGGATAATTGTCACTCTCTAAGTCAGCTCTGGCCTCCTGCCGCCTGAGGTATCAACCCCAACATTACCTGAACCTGAAATGATGCCCCAAACGTGGGGTGAGATCTCTAACAAGAAATCTCAGTAAGACAAGGGGTCCTCAAGGATCTTCCACCCCGAGCTCACTTACATGTGTAATATAATTTCTAAAATAATTAACATTATAAGTTCTAAAAATAGTGCAATGCAACAGATAATCATGTAATGTGTGTCAAATCAATTCTACTGGCCAGAGAAATGCAGGAAATACGTCTAAATCCTACAGACAGTGCAAGACGCTACTTGCTCCCACCCACAGCCCCACCATATTGTATGACGCTACATACTCAGGCTTGCCGTCTAGGTGGAACAACA
Source organism: Gastrolobium villosum (assembly GCA_032173675.1). Lineage (NCBI taxonomy): Eukaryota > Viridiplantae > Streptophyta > Magnoliopsida > Fabales > Fabaceae > Gastrolobium > Gastrolobium villosum. Next base: position 75,084 of record JAVKPL010013627.1, on the reverse strand, counting down.
CATACATATTAAAAGCCATTGCACATAACAACTTAAAACAGTTCAAATATAAAAGCATATAAGCACATCATGCATATAAACCATTCCCCCAAGGGGTATGGTGGAACCACACGGTGGCTAAACCGAGGATACGAAAGCTTACCTTGCAAGCTCACTACCCAAGCCACGAATCCATACAAGCTCCCAGTCCAAAAACAGCAGATTCAAAATCTGTTTTGAACCATCAATTATGTCAATATTTAAACTCTACAAACTCACGTCATAAAACTACAATTTCCATTTACGTTTTACACATTTAGACTTTCTACAAAGCCACAAGTCCCTTAATCCCTTAGGTTCTGTCTTAACTATTTGTTAAAGAAGTTCTACTTCATCAATCCAGGGTCCACAAACCCATAACAGCCTTCAGTATGAACAGTACAGATACTGTTCCTCGAAAACCCAGAATATCCGGATATTCGTCGGGGACATATCCGGATATCAATATCCGGATATCCATATTTGGATATCAGAGACCCCGTATCCAGATATCAATATCCGGAAACGAATATCCGGATATATCGCGACAGGATGCAATTCTGCATTTCGCGAAATACCATTCCCAAAGATGACTCATTTAACGATTACAAAGACATTGATACGTGTTTTTAGGTGTGTTTAACCTTAACCAACCCCCAATTATCATCTTTAATTAATTTCACGCATCAGGGCTTCCTTTTTATCAACGGGAATCATGATCAGATGAAGAACACATACCTAGGTTTACAAAAAATAGTGATCAGAGACGCTTCACCTTCACAACTCCGAATCACAGCACCAAGACTCCCAAAATTAGCAACCCTAACTCAGACCCTCACCCTCACAAGGCTATTTCACACACTCTCACGGTGTTTAGATGAAGAATCTAGGGAGAAAGATGATCCCTTGACTCACAAGAGAGAAGAGAGGAAACGATGGAACAAAGGGAGAGATTCTGACCAGCAGCTAGGTCAGATGTAAATTAGGTTTTGCCTAGGGTTTCGTGTAAAAGTAGTATTTTAGTGCTTCAAGTCCTAAGCACACAGTATTAGTTCTCGTAGATACGCTTATCATTTTAATCCCAAACTTGGGGATCTGAACCTACTTATTTTTCTAAGATTTATCATATTTTTTATTTAATTTTCGGAGCACCTTTTCGGTACGCGCTTTTCCACAGCCGGTATCAGTTCTGGCTTCAGTTCTCATTATTTTGTCCTAAAACTCGTTTTACAAGTCCTACATAATTTTCTAAGAACATTCATATTTTTATTATAATTTTCCGGGATACTTCATCGGTACATATTTAAACCGAGGAGCAGAACCGGTATCTGCACTTTTCGTCCAAAAAGTAACTTTCAGCATTCTTAATCACTTATTATAATTATTTAAGTCTTCTCATTTCTCTCCATTTTTCAAATGATATACTAGACTATTTATAGGCTAAAATTTGAATTTCTAAAATGGCAACCCTAAATTGCCATAAACACAATTAAAACACAACTTAATTACAAAAAAATAACGACTGACTTTTAAACTCCATATCTGCTAACCTTATGACTCATAAATTCCATAACTGCTAACCTTATTACTAATAAATTTCATAACTGCTAACCTTATTACTCATAAATTCCATAACTACTAACCTTATGACTCATAAATTTCATAACTACTAACCTTATGACTCATAAATTTCATAACTGCTAACTTTATGACTCATAAATTATATTCAAATAAGATTCCACATTTAATTAACTTAATTAACGGTGGGGGTTCTTACAATTTTCTCCACTAATGGGCCCAAATATGATGGTAGGCCAAAGAGGCATTGAGGCATGAATCATAATAAGTCAAAGAGTTGACATGACCAAAATAAGGTTTGGGCAAATTTGAAATTTGAATTTGAATTTCGAATTCGAATTACGAATTGGGATAAGATTGAATTTATATTTTAGTTTAAATTTCAAATTAGAATTTCAAATTTGAATTTGAATTTTAAATCCCATGAGGTTAGGTTGTTGAGAATAATTTAAAATTATTTTAAAAAAGAAATAACCAATAGAGATTGGATGAAGATTCTCTCAACTACTCTTTCATTTGAATTCGGAATTTAAATGAATACTGTTGCAACAAAATTTCTGAGGAAAGGAAAGGAATTAAAGGGGCGCATAATTAAAGGGAGAGAATCAAGGAAAGTCCGTTTCATCATTCAATGTGTGCGCCTAATTAAAGGAGGCTGACGTGGGGCGCATAATTAAAAGGAGAGAATCAAGGAAAGTTCCTCTCATCTTTTAATTTTTGGGCCTAATCAAAATGGGCTGATGTGGTTGATCGGATTATATATAAAAACCCGACGCTACATCTCTCCATGTATGAAAGTGATTCTAAAGCTCCAATCGTTCCTCTTCTCTCTCTTGTTGCACCATCTCCTAGCCTCAAGACACCATAACCGTGTGGATCACCATTGGAGGGAGTCATCCTTTTGTGCCTACAAGTGAAAAGGTAATTCTGAAACCTATTTCGTTTCAACGTAAAGCATTCATACATGGGGTGTATAAATGGTCTATGCTTCCACTGCGAAATTTTTTGTTTTTCCACCATGTATGTCCTCCATAGTTTGACTATGGTGCCACTTTCGAACCTTCAAGTATTGTTGGGAGAGGTTTACCCACTTAATGTGATCTCCCGCCTCGAAAGGATTATTCTTCGGCTGTCGGCCGGAGGATACCTTGGGAAACCAAAAAAAATCCCTAAGTGTCATTCTATTGAACATGGTTACTCAGCCTTTTGGGTGATGTAGATCTAGTGTACTGATGACTATTTGAAGATAGAAATTACAAGAATGAAATATGTTTTGTTAATTTGATATGATATTTTATGATGCATGTCATCTTTTTTTATTCGTAAATAAGATTTCATGTTTTTTTTTTGGTATCCTGGATGGGGTAATTATATGAATATTAACGAAATTAATGATCAAATAATAATTTTTACCAAAAAAAAATGATTAAATAATAATAAAATTGTTCTTAAGGGATTATGTTAGACGCCCTAAATTATTCTAAAATATAATTAAGATATTATGAGATTATTTTAATATATTTTAACATTAATGATTCGCAAGTATATTTTAAAAATTGAACAAAAGGGGTGATTGCAAATTTACAATCAATATTATTGCATAAATATATATTGTTTTTAAATACCTTAATAAGGGTGCAAACAGTGGCGGACCCAGAAAATTATATGAAGGGGGCGAAAATTTTAATAAATCCAACTTATAGGATTTTAAATAAAATTATTTTAACAAGTATATTAAATTGACGAATTTAATATAGATTATTTCATTGCCATATGCCATGTCAACGATGAAAAGTAGGAGAATCACAATTTTAGACCAAAAAACATGTACAACGATCTCAAGAGTCCAATAAATAATTTTTTTTTTTTTGGTAAGCTACATCCATTAAATAATTTTAATAACAAATATAATCACATGACTAAAATAAATCCAAAAAGAGGGGGAAGCTTGTGGAACCCAAATTAGGCAAGCACCTAAAACTAACATCATAAAGTTCCATAATGCCCACATCACTACAGGCCCATCTACTTCCATTATCAAGCACCATAAAACTAAACAAATAAATTTCAAAAATTATTGCAAACTACAAGTATTTTATACCCATTTTTTTCTTTCACTTTCTTCTGGTTTTTGAGCATTCGAACAACATTAAACTACAAAAAGATCAAAACTTTACAAAGAGAAAGTGAAAATACCCACAACAGTAAAATGGGTATCAAGCTTCTTTTTCGTGCTAACAGATTTTGGGTATCAAATGAAGCAAAAGAAGGAGACTCAGAAAGTGAAATCGAAAGCTTTGAACAAAAACACTACCGATCATCAACAAGATGAAATCAATGCAACTCATTTCAGATCCAAAGGGCACACAATGCTAGTTTTGTTAAAGTAACCCACCAGTTATGAAAAATGAAACATACTATGTATTATTTTGGAATGTAAATATTTTTTTTCAGATTTTAGAGGGGGCGGCCGCCCATGCACGCCCCCCCATGTAGGTCCGCCCTTGGGTGCAAACTGTAATTCGATCGAGTAAAATATCATTTTTTAAATAATTAAGTGAATACTAAAAGATAAATTATTTTTTTATTTAACAAAACAAAAAAAGGTTTTAAGCCGTTTGACATTTACAACAGAATTTTTTTTTCTAATTTAGTACAGGGATATGATTAATTTACATCGATGTAAGAATAATAAATTTTACACTCAATTTTTATTCGTAGATTTTCGTGTATCAAATGATTGTATTTGATTGGGTTATTCTCATTAATTATACTTGACTAATAATTGAATTATTCTCGTTAATAATGAGAATGACTAAATCAATTATTTAATAAATTGAAATCAATGATTAAGATTAAGTATAAGAGTTATTATTCTTATCAATATGTCACATATATAATCGCAAGTTATTTTCCTAATTTCATTCTATATACAAACACTAGGAGTCAGTGAGTCACAAATATCATATAGCTTTATTTTCGTTCAAATTCAAATAACCAAAAAAAAAAGATTGTCAATTCTAAATTTTAGTAGCCTTCTTGTTCAACTATAAAAACTATTATATATAGGTGTTTTGCTCTTCGGTTGTTTTTTACGGCTCTCTCCTTCCTTCATGGCGTTTTGACGTACTTTTTTCGTAATGATTTTCTTATTATTTATATTTTCTCCATTAAAATCATATTTGCAATTTGCAAGGTTTTTTTTTCTTGAATGTTTTTGGTCAATTTTGATTTTAATTCTTCTTTCCATTCTACAACTTATTTTCCATACTTTTTCCTAATTTAATATAGGAACTAAATTAATTTATACCATTATAAGAATAATAATAATTTTTTTTCAATTTTAGTCATTGATTTTGGTATATCAAACAACTGTAATTGATTGGGTTATGTTTGATATTATTCTTGTACCCATAAAAATTGATCCAGACACAAATATAACCGTAGGAGTCACAAATATCACATAGGTTTGTTTTCGTTCAAATTCAAATAACATAAAAAAGAATCTCACTCCTAATATGAAGAAACCTTCTTGTTCCACTCTGAGCATTCTAGGTGTTCTGTGCTTTTGTTGTTTTTCACGGCTCTCTCCTTCCTCAATATTTTTTGTAAGGTTTTGCTTTTTTGTATTTTTTGGTCAATTTTGATTTTAACAAAGTTTTTAAGTTAACACAAAGATGCAATATTTTTTTGGCATAGCTTGATGTCTTTTCCCATTGGAGAGATGGAATCACATAATGAGAAAAGCTGTGCATGTTCATCCCTCGTTCAACCACGCTGCTTTGAAAGCATATGGAACAAGGTGAAAGTAAGCTTGTTAAAGAGCAGAACAACTGCTAATAAAACATTATTGAGCGAAAAAGAAGAGAAGAAGCATGAGTGCACGTGGACAAGTCTCCCAGATGATATCATGGAACTGATAATGAAGCGTTTGTGCCTCAAAGATTGCCTTGGATTGCGTGAAATATGCACCCCTTGGAGGGATACCGTTGGTAATGCCATTGCAAACAAGCATTGCCACTCATTGCCTGAACTGCCAGTGCTTGTCCTCAAATATAAGGAATCATCCACAGTTTTCAGCTTGAGGACAGAAAGTCTACTTTATCCCAAAACACCACTATTTGAGAAAATGCAGAGCATTCGAGGCTCAGTTGAAGGATGGATGATTGTGAGGGAATATTCTAATGTGGGTAGTCGTGGTCTAACCATTTTCTTCTTCAATCCAGTAACTAATGCTAGAATCTTTGTCCCATCAGTGATGAATTTCCCATCCAACTCTCCCCTCCAAAATGATAAGTTGTTCTTGAAAAAAATGGTAGCCTCCTCCAAACCCGATAGCTTGGATTGTTTTTTGGTTGGTCTCTTCAATGATTTTTGTCACATTACATTTTGTAGACTTTCTGACAAGTCATGGACTACGATTGAAGCAGATAAGGATGCTGGGGTTCATTTTAGGGATATGGAAGTTATCGATACTAAATTGTATGCTTTAACTTTCAATTCCATATTGACTTATGATTTGCAAGATTCGAGTGACAACCCCCCAAAGCCTAAAGTATTAGTTATGCTTCCACCAACGCCGCGAATAGTATCAACTGTAACTGGTAACCAACATTTTCACGCCAGCCTAGCCAAAGATGATGCATTAGGAGATTTATTCCTCATTTACATGTTCTTTAACTGTGCTTATGAAACACAAAATGTTGGGTATTTGAATAATGTCACCGAATATGTTTCCCCGCCTGAGATGACCGGAGTTGAAGTATTCAAGTTGAAGACAAGTAATGAAACTAATCAGTGGAACAAGGTTGATAATTTGGGGGACCACGTGTTTTTTGTTGGCGCTATGAAGTCCATGGTAATGTCAAGAGCCGCTCTTAATAGTTCTGAAGAGTTAATTAAAGAAAATAGTATTTATTTTGCTTTTAGATTTGCATGTGCTGGAGACCCAAGGGCGGGCAATCAATCGGGGATGATTTGCTTGACTGATAACAACATCAAATATTTTACTCTTGAGAAATCACGTCATCGGCATGTTCTTTGGTTTGTACCAAGTGTTTCATAATTCACTTCATATGTGTAATGCTATGAATTGACTACTCTTTATTTTCATGACTTGTATTTTCTGTTTTCTTTTCCATTCAAGACATTTTTATGTTTCAGATCACTTAGGCTAGTTAGTCTGTTATGGTTTAGAAGTGTTTCAGCTGAAGCATGTAGCATTTAAAGAGAGTCATCAAAGACTTTTAAGAGTCATTCTCCATGCATTTGGTATAATTGGCACCCTCTGCTTCTCTTTTTATTTATTTTTTCTTTTACTTTATGTTGAGTTCAATTTCCTGGTACATGACTATATAATCGACTGCAATGCAAATAGTGTTGATCTCAGAGCAAGTATTTAGTCAATTTCTTGGGTTTGTAAATAATGCAAGCATTGCCAACTTTAGTTGCATAGTTGCATGTCTTTCTTTTTGGGACTACTTCTCTTCATTTTCCTATGCTATTATACAATGTGTGTCCACATGTACGGGAAGAAACCAAACAATGCTCCGTAAAGGATGGTGTTTGCATGACTGAATAGTAATAATAATTTATGGAAAAAATATTTGTCCTTTTAAAAGATATAATTTGTGGCATTTCACTCTTACAAAGAGGTAGGACCCACACTTTTATATTTTTTTATCCACACTCTTTCCTCTTTTATTTATATCTTTTTCTCACTTAAAATGACACAAATTCACATCTTTAAAATGATTAACATTTTTTCTATAATTTATATACTTTCATTGATAAAATGATCGTCAATCTTCTATTGTCATCCAACATCAACCGCGTCACTAAATTCTCCTCAATGTAATAAGGTTGAGTAATCAAGTCTATATATGTTTATAGTTTTTTATTGGAAAAAATTGTAAATATTGCTTTTTTAATAAATATTTATAAAAAATATAATCGTTTTACAACTAAATACCGATCTATTATATTCACATACACTCAAAATTGGACGTGAGTGATTATGCTCATAAACAGGCATATGATTCAGGAAAGAAACATGTTATTTAGGAGAAGAGACAAACTTAACATAAGACGTGACCCAAAAAATAGACAAGCAACATCCGGTGGGGCGTGACCGAAAACTTAAAAGAATTATTTGACGGCAAAGGTTATAGGGGAGCTCCAGCTCGCACATGAATTCAAAATTGCATATGCGACAATAACTTTTTTTTATTTAAGGGTTTTATATTTCTCATTCAACATGAGAATTGAATTCTCATGTTGTAAATCCATATGGGATTATGTGTTAACAATAATCAAATTGATCCCTAAAATGATGAAAAAATAATCAAGGGTGTGTAAGTACTTATTACAATTGACAGTTAAATGGACTAAAATGGCCATTTTTTCAAAATTTTAAGGGACCAATTTGGCGGTCCTTTTTTATTGCAATTGGGTGGGGTACTAAAAAGAATTTAACGTAAGAGAAATTACCAAGGACAAAAAAAAAAGTGTTTACTCTTTTTTTATTTAATGGGACATTCATCTTTCAGTGCGCTGTTTTTTTATTTCAATGGGTGACGTGAAACATTAACATTAATTTCAACTGGCCAAGTTTATAATTTTTATTCTTCTTTTATACATGTTAGGGTATGAACTGTGGAGACTATTCAACAATGTTCTTTTTTCTTTTTTTATTTTTTTAATATTCCCCAAAATTTCATTTATGATACCACCATCCCTGCCCTCACCCGTTGTAATGGATGAAATATAATATAACGGTAATGTAACGGATGTAATATAATATAACGGTAATGGAATGTAACCGTTGTAATGGTAATTGTAATAGTGTTTTCTTTTGTAACGTTAATTGTAATAGTGTTTTCTTTTATAAGTAGGTGTGCGGTGTTAAGAAAATATATCAGAAAATTATTGGAAATTCTCTTCTCTCTCGTGATTCTTTCTCTCTCAATTTCCTCTTCTCATCCTCTTATCCTTTCTGCAATCTTCTTCTTCTGTAGCAATCTGCTACAATGGTGCTTTCATCGATCTACTCTTCCTCCATAGCTAAAAGTAACATTCATCCTCTTCCACACCAAATCATTGATCCCCAATTTCACCCTTCCATCGCACCTACCATTCCATCATGCTGGGATGATATCACTGTAATACTTCATGCAATCAGCTAGTCCCTTACAAAATCGCGTGCTGACTTCGCAAGGGCTAGGGCTAAGATGCAATCTGATTTCGCAAGGGTTCGAGCTGAGTTGCGATCTGATTTAACAAAGATTAGGGTTGATATCGATAAGATGCACGTTGATCTGGAAGATATAGCTGCTACTAGGATTCAAAGGATATTTCGTGGATATCTTGTGCGACGTCAGCGATTAAGGAAATCTGAAGCCCCTACGACTACAGACCTGTGGATGGCATCCCTCCCACAATCAATGAGCGTGCCCACAAGCTCTGCACTAGCTCCGATTGGTGGAGCGTCCTCAGCAGCAGTTGTAATCGTGGATCAAGAGTTATTTTCCTTGGCAGAAGAAGCTTTGCAAATCTGGTATGAGAAAAGAAAAAGTTTTAAGCCTCCAATTTTAATTGTCATTAGTGATGGGAACTGCATACCTAATGAACTCAGATATGCTTTGGCCAAAGGAGCCATAGAATATGAGAAATTTCTTGAAAGTGGTGTCCCTGAATATAAATGGAAACCTCCCGAGGATGAGTGGCAGAGCATTGCTTTGGGTTACACATCTGGTACCACTGCTAGTCCTAAGGCCGTTGTATTACACCACCGAGGGGCATATCTAATGTCTCTAAGTGGAACTCTTATTTGGGGAATGCAGGAAGGTGTTGACATTCCCTACACACTGAGTGCTAAGCCATCCTTGCCTAAGCCACCAGATTCAACTTGTGCAATGGGTTGTGACCCTAATTTGGCTAAGCAGATATTATCTTGTTATGCACACAAGATGTTTGCTGTAAGAACCTGCACCGTTAATTAAGGTAATTAGTGAATTAATTATGATAATTAGGAAATAATTCCATAATTGACCCTAATAATTAATATTGGGCTTAAATAATTATACTGAGTGAGTAAAAATGCTGAAAGTCGCTTTTCGGAAGAAAAGCGCAGATACCGGTTCTGCTACTCGGTATAAATGCGTACCGGGAAAGTATCCCGGAAAATTATAACGAATGCATGATAATTACTAGAATATTATGTAGGACATGTAAAACGAGTTTCAAGTCAAAATGACGTAATCTGATGCCAGAACTGATACTGGCTATGGAAAAGCGTGTACCGGAAAGGTGCTCCGAAAAATAAAATAAAAATATGAAAAATCTTAGAAAAATGTCTAGGTCTAGATTCCAAAGTTTGGGATCAATATCTTTTACTTTGCTATTAAGGCTAATACTGCGCGATTAGTGGCCATGTGCCTATAAATAGGCACACTAAGGCACACAACCCTAGGCAGCAAATATTCCTACGTGAGAGTGGGGGCTGCAGCTTTGTCTTCCTTCCTCCTTGGCCATTTTTGCTTGAGAGAAACCACCAAGTTACTACCTTTCTTGATTTCCTTCACATTCTCCTTCTTGTAAACACTTGTGAGTGGCCTTGTGAGTGTGAGAGGTGGTAGTTCCTGTATGTTGGGTTGCTGTGTGTGTGAGGTTAGTGAGCTGTGTTTGGATCTTGAGTGATGGCTACCTTGTGGTAGTCATTGTGAGCTTCAAAGTGCCACCTTGTGGTGCAAGAACCCATCTTGGTGGTGTCATTTTCGTGCTCCTTCTTAGGCTGAGTTTGAAGTGTCTTGGGAGAGCTCCAAGAGCACACCTTGCTCTGTTTTGAGCCTTGGTAAGTTTCCTCACCTTTGATCTTAAGTTTTGATGCTTAAAGTTGATGTCTTGGCCATGTTTAATGAATGAACAAGAAGGTATAATGTATATGAACCTAAAATGGACTAAAGATGCATGCTTTAACGTGTACATGTGTTAAAAGTGGGATCTTTGGGATGGATATTCACGAAATGCAGAAACTGCATTCTGTCGTGAGATATCCGGATATTTGTCGAACAGATATCCGGATATCAGTATCCGGATATGGTATCCGGATATTGATATCCGGATATGGGATCTGGGTATCCGGATATGGCATATCCGGATATGTCCAGTGTGATATCCGGATATGGCATATCCGGATATGACCCTTCTGATATCCGGATATCCTGGGTTCTGCGCAGACAGTAGCTGTACTGTATGAACAGTAAGCTATTGGGTGTGTGTGGACCCTAGTTTAAGGAAGTTGAACTTCTGTAATTAATGAACTAAGTCAGAATCATATGATTAAGGGCTTATGGCTTTGTTGGAAGCCTTAAGACGTAAAACGTAAAGGAAAGGCGTAGTCTTTAAGTTGTATGCTTGTGATGCATTTATATTGATGTGTTGTTGGTCCATATCAGATTGTGATACTGCTGTTTGTGGACTTGTGAGTGGTTGGACTCTTGGCTTGGATAGCTAGCTTGCAAGGTAAGCTTTCGTGCCCTCGGTTTAGCCATTTTGATGTTCCACCATGTCCCATGGGGATGGGTTTATGCATGCTGTGTTACATGCTTTATTATTTTGGAAATGCTGTTGAGCTATTTATATGCAATGAGCTTTTATGAGATGCATGTGGTGTCCACCTAGACGGCAATCCTGAGTATGTAGTACATACAAGATGGAGAAGCTGTGGGTGAGGTGCAGGTAGTATCCATGTACTCATGTAGGCATAGACGTATTCCTACATTTCTCTGGCCAGTAGATTTGATAAACACACATGGCATGATTAATTGCTGCATCGCATGATTTTGGAACTTATATTGTAATACTGTTTTGAACTTATATTACACATGTAAGTGAGCTTGGGGTGGAGACTCCTTGAGGACCCCTTGTCTTACTGAGATTTCTTGTTAGAGATCTCACCCCATGTTTGGGGACGCTAATTTCAGGATCAGGTAATGTTGAGGGCTCAGGTGGCAGGAGGCCCGAGCTGAGTTGATAGTATGATATGCTGTTCTGCTGGATTGACTGCTGTTATGCTATGTTTTCCGTTTTGTTTATGTTTTCTGCTGAGTTTATGTTGAGACTGTTGTTGGGCATTGTTGCCTTATTTGGTGAGCATGGGGTTTGTCCATGCCACATGGTTTGACTTTTGTCTTTTAAATTAATGTTGTAATTAAAGTATCAGGATTATGGCCCAGGCTGCGTGTTGTAGTCCTGTGGTTTTAGACACTCACATTATAGTTATGTACGAGGTATTCAGTTAGTTGTCTTGCAATTTACATACAGGCAGTATTTTTATGAAAATGATTAAGTAATCAAGTTGGTTAAGTTAATGACGTCATAATTGAATTAAAGAAAAAGTTATTCCGCATTTTAATTAAGCGTGGCTTAATACGATAGTGTGTTAACAATCCGGGTTAACACGGGCTGTTACATTTTATGGTATCAAAGCACTTTCTAGGGAAAAGCCTGTATGTATTGCAATAACTTAGGATGTGTCGTTGCATGTCTACTTTGTGTTCTCTCTGATTGGTGTGTGTTATGATAATGCATATGTGACCACATGGCGTGGGCCTGATCAACTCATTCTTTGTGTAACTTGTGCAGAGTCATGGTGCCACCAAGGAGGAACACGAGTACGAGCGAGGATCAATCGGATCCTATCCTGGCTGCATTGGCTGAGATGCAGGCGGCCCGACTAGCCGACCAGGAAGTCACGAGGCTGGCGAACCGGGCGATGCTGGACGCTATTCGAGATGCGAACCGGCAAACCACGGCAGAGGTTCTGGAGGAGAACCGGATGGCCAACATGACTATGATGAGGGTCATGTTGGAGGAGTTGAGGGCTGGTCCTGCTGCTGGCCAGGGTCCTCCACCACCTCCACCGCCGCCACCGCCTCCACCTCCGCCTAGTCAACAGGAGGACACCCAGAGCCAGATGGGTGAGGGTAGTTACTTGACGGGGGCTATGCAGACTATCCCCGTACTTGCTGAGGATCGTGACGAGATCGATCGCCGGCTGAATGCTTTCCGCAAGCATAAGCCACCTACTTTCGACGGATCGTATGATCCCATTGCTGCTGCTAGATGGCTTCAGGCGTTGGACAAGATTTTCCGGATCATGCAGTGCACCGATCCGCAGAAGCTGTTGTTCGCCACGTACATGCTAGAGGGCGAGGCCCATGAGTGGTGGACCAATCTTTCTCAGGTCTACGAGATGCAGGGCCATGTGATGACGTGGCCATTCTTCGAGGAGAGCTTTCTGGGTCAGTACTTCCCTTATGACTCACAGGAGAGGAAGCAAGGGGAGTTTGACCGGTTGGTTCAGGGCTCGTTGTCTGTCGACGAGTACCTGGCCAAGTTTAATGAGCTGGTGAAGTTTTCACACTTCAGGATGGCGAGACCTACTCCTACATTCTTGGCTGCTAAGTTCCGCAGGGGACTTAGTGAGGATATCGCTGGTTACTTAGCTGGGTCGGCATCCAGAGATTTTGGGACACTGGTCCAGCAGTGTCGTGATATTGAGGACTTCTACAGCACGAGTAAGGCCAAGAAGGCCAAGATGGAGGTGCCACAGGGTACCGGCGGTTCCACTCCCTGGAAGAACAAAAATTTTACCAACAAGGGCAAGGGCAAGCAGTTGGCGGCTAAGCAAGCGCCAAATCAGTTTAGAAAGACTGCTACTTAGGGGAACGCCGCTAGACCTCCTGCTCCCAGATGTTCGGGATGCGGGAAGTCACATTTTGGGCCGTGCTCTACCGGACAGTTGATATGCTTCCAGTGTGGCAAGGAGGGCCACTACTCCAGAGATTGCCCGACGGCGAGAGTTGCTGCAGTGCAGGCTGTGCCATTGCAGATGGTTCCTACTGGGGCACCAGCCGTGCCACCTACTACAGGGCGAGTGTACACACTTGATCGTCAGCAGTCGGACAGAGCTCCGAACCTGGTCAGAGGTACTGTTACCATTGGTGGTTCAACTGTTGATGTGCTATTTGATTCCGGGGCAACGCACTCTTTTGTTGCTACCCCTATTGCTGTGGGGCTTGAGTTGCCCATTGATGTGCTTTCTCCACCGATGCGGGTGACCACCGCCACCGGAGAAAAATGTTTGACCTCCACTATTCATCGCGATGTAGCGTTTCAGTGGGATGGCCGTGATTTCTCGGTAGATCTGATAGGATTGCCGATGGCCAACCTTGAAATTATTCTGGGCATGGACTGGTTGTCCAGAAACTGTGCAACGATTGATTGCTGTGCCAAGAAAGTGGTGATGTCTCCGGGTGGGTCCACAGCCAGTTCCTCACCGTTCATTTCAGTCCTGCAGGTGAGGAGGGCCTTGAGAGCAGGGGCATTTGGCTATGTCATGTTGGGAGGTTTGGTGAGTGGGACACAGGAGGATCTCACTGGCATTCCTGTGGTGAGGGAATTCCTCGAGGTGTTTCCCGAGGAGATTCCTGAGTTTCCACCGCAGAGGGAGATAGAGTTATCCATAGATTTATTGCCTGGTGTGGGGCCTATATCGTTGGCTCCATACCGGATGTCGCCACCAGAGTTGGCGGAGCTGAAGAAGCATATTGAGGAGCTTTCAGCGAAAGATTTCATTCGGCCGAGTGTGTCTCCTTGGGGAGCACCGGTCATTTTTGTGAAAAAGAAAGATGGGACCATGCGGTTGTGCACCGACTACAGACAGTTGAACAAGGTGACAATCAAGAACAAGTACCCTCTTCCACGCATTGATGATTTGCTGGATTAGCTCAGGGGTGCTTGTGTGTATTCCAAGATTGATCTCCGGTCCGGTTATCATCAGATACGGGTAAAGCCGGAGGATGTCCCAAAGACAGCGTTTCGCTCGAGGTACGGGCATTATGAGTACTTGGTGATTCCGTTTGGACTCACAAATGCACCCACAGTGTTCATGGACTACATGAACAGGATCTTCCAGCCGTACCTGGATCAGTTTGTGATCGTCTTCATTGACGACATTTTGATTTACTCCAAGACGGAGGAGGAGCATACTGAGCACTTGAAGATTGTTTTGCAAGTGCTAAAAGAGAAAAAGCTATATGCTAAACCGTCAAAATGTGAGTTTTGGCTCAAGGCGGTGAAATTTCTGGGTCATGTGATTTCTGCTAATGGAGTTGCAGTTGATCCTAACAAGATTGAGGCCGTGATGGACTGGGAGAGGCCCAAGACGGTTACAGAAGTGAGAAGCTTCTTGGGTTTGGCAGGCTACTACAGGAGATTCATAGAGGGATTTTCCAAGATGGTGCTACCGATGACTCGCCTTACCCGAAAGGAGACTCCATTCGTGTGGACACATGAGTGTGAGGAGTGTTTCCAGGAGTTGAAAGGGAGACTGACTACTGCTCCAGTGTTAGTTCTTCCTGATCCTGCGGAACAGTTTGAGTTATACTGCGATGCCTCTGGTAAAGGACTTGGATGTGTGCTGATGCAGAAAGGGAAAGCGGTTGCTTACGCTTCAAGACAGTTGAAACCTCATGAGGAGAACTACCCGACTCACGACTTGGAGTTGGCAGCAATTGTTTTTGCTTTCAAGATTTGGAGGCATTACTTGTTTGGCATGAAGTTTGCTGTATTCAGTGATCACAAGAGCCTGAAGTATCTGTTTGACCAGAAGGAGTTGAACATGAGACAGCGAAGATGGATGGAGTTCTTGAAGGACTACGACTTTGAGTTGAGGTATCATCCTGGCAAGGCCAATGTGGTAGCCGATGCTTTGAGTCGGAAATCCGTGAGTTTATCCAGTCTAATGATGAACGACTACGAGGTGATCGAAAAGTTCAGAGACTTGAGAGTGAACTCCTTGTTTGGGGGTGCACTGCTTGAGATGGAAACAGCAGAAGTGATTAATGAGCTGATGGAAAAGATTAAAGAGGCGCAAGTGCAAAGAGAGTGCCTTGATTATGTGAAGAACCAAGACGGTGTGTCTTGGAACGAGGATGGATTGTTGCTGTTCCAGAAGAGGATTGTTATTCCTCGAGGGCCACTGACCGAGGAGGTTATGGCAGAGGCTCATAAAGGCCGGTTCACTATCCACCCTGGTGCTACGAAAATGTATCAGGATTTAAAAAGGAATTTTTGGTGGCCGGGCATGAAGAAGGACATAGCGGTCTACGTGTCCAAGTGTTTGATATGTCAGAAAGTGAAGATCGAGCACCAGAAACCGTCTGGTAAACTTCAACCTCTTGAGATTCCACAGTGGAAGTGAGAGAGTATTTCCATGGACTTCGTGGTGGGATTGCCTAAGACTCAGGCTGGTTGTGACTCTATCTGGGTCATTGTGGACAGATTGACCAAGTCTGCCCATTTTCTTCCAGTGAAGGTGAGTTTCACTACAGAGCAGTTGGCCAAGCTTTATGTCCGCGAGATTGTGAGACTTCATGGGGTGCCCGAGAGTATCATCAGTGATAGGGACCCGAAGTTCACATCTCGGTTCTGGGAGGCGCTGCAGGAGGCTTTTGGTATGCAGTTGAGATTGAGTACCGCCTATCACCCTCAGACTGACGGACAGACTGAGCGGACCATCCAGACATTGGAGGACATGCTGAGAGCTTGCACGTTGGAGCAGGGTTCCGCATGGGATAGGTACCTTCCGTTGGTTGAATTCTCATACAACAACAGTTTTCATGCTAGTCTGGGCATGGCACCCTACGAGGCGCTGTACGGTAGGAGGTGTCGGACTCCTACCTGCTGGTCTGAGGTTGGAGATAAAGAGCTGTTTGGTTTGGACTTTGTCCAAGATACTACCCTTCAGATCCAGATGATCAGGGAAAAGTTGAAGCAGGCGCAGAATCGCCAGAAAAGCTACTATGATGTCAAGCATCGACCTCTAGAGTTCAGTAAGGGTGAGCACGTGTTTGTGAAACTTTCACTTGTCACCGGTGTTGGACGGGCACTCGGCGTGAGGAAGTTGAGCCCGCGATTCATTGGGCCCTACCAGATCCTTGGTAGAGTAGGACCAGTTGCCTATCGACTTGCCTTACCTCCGAACCTAGCCAACATCCACGACGTGTTTCACGTGTCTCAGCTTCGGAAGTACATAGCAGACCCTTCGCACGTGGTGCAGCCGGATGATGTGGAGGTTCGGGAGAACCTAAAGACTCCCGTCGGACCACTCAAGATTCTCGATCGAGGCGAGAAACAGCTTAGGAGCAAGATTATTCCGATGGTTAAGGTGCAGTGGACTGGGCGTAGTCCCGAGGAGTGCACGTGGGAGCGAGAGGATGAGCTTCTCCGACAGTATCCCGACTTTCGAGACAGGTATGTTTCTGATTTTGAGGACAAAATCCTTAAAAAAAGGTGGGGTGAATGTAAGAACCTGCACCGTTAATTAAGGTAATTAGTGAATTAATTATGATAATTAGGAAATAATTTCATAATTGACCCTAATAATTAATATTGGGCTTAAATAATTATATTGAGTGAGTAAAAATGCTGAAAGTCACTTTTCGGAAGAAAAGCGCAGATATCGGTTCTGCTACTCGGTATAAATGCGTACCGGAAAAGTATCCCGGAAAATTATAACGAATGCATGATAATTACTAGAATATTATGTAGGACATGTAAAACGAGTTTCAAGTCAAAATGACGTAATCTGATGCCAGAACTGATACTGGCTATGGAAAAGCACGTACCGGAAAGGTGCTCCGAAAAATAAAATACAAATATGACAAATCTTAGAAAAATGTCTAGGTCTAGATTCCAAAGTTTGGGATCAATATCTTTTACTTTGCTATTAAGGCTAATACTGCGCGATTAGTGGCCATGTGCCTATAAATAGGCACACTAAGGCACACAACCCTAGGCAGCAAATATTCCTACGTGAGAGTGGGGGCTGCAGCTTTGTCTTCCTTCCTCCTTGGCCATTTTTGCTTGAGAGAAACCACCAAGTTACTAGCTTTCTTGATTTCCTTCACATTCTCCTTCTTGTAAACACTTGTAAGTGGCCTTGTGAGTGTGAGAGGTGGTAGTTCCTGTATGTTGGGTTGCTGTGTGTGTGAGGTTAGTGAGCTATGTTTGGAGCTTGAGTGATGGCTACCTTGTGGTAGTCATTGTGAGCTTCAAAGTGCCACCTTGTGGTGCAAGAACCCATCTTGGTGGTGTCATTTTCGTGCTCCTTCTTAGGCTGAGTTTGAAGTGTCTTGGGAGAGCTCCAAGAGCACACCTTGCTCTGTTTTGAGCCTTGGTAAGTTTCCTCACCTTTGATCTTAAGTTTTGATGCTTAAAGTTGATGTCTTGGCCATGTTTAATGAATGAACAAGAGGGTATTGCAATAACTTAGGATGTGTCGTTGCATGTCTACTTTGTGTTCTCTCTGATTGGTGTGTGTTATGATAATGCATATGTGACCACATGGCGTGGGCCTGATCAACTCATTCTTTGTGTAACTTGTGCAGAGTCATGGTGCCACCAAGGAGGAACACGAGTACGAGCGAGGATCAATCGGATCCTATCCTGGCTGCATTGGCTGAGATGCAGGCGGCCCGACTAGCCGACCATGAAGTCACGAGGCTGGCGAATCGGGCGATGCTGGACGCTATTCGAGATACGAACCGGCAAACCACGGCAGAGGTTCTGGAGGAGAACCGGATGGCCAACATGACTATGATGAGGGTCATGTTGGAGGAGTTGAGGGCTGGTCCTGCTGCTGGCCAGGGTCCTCCACCACCTCCACCGCCGCCACCGCCTCCACCTCCGCCTAGTCAACAGGAGGACACCCAGAGCCAGATGGGTGAGGGTAGTTACTTGACGGGGGCTATGTTGGGTTGCTGTGTGTGTGAGGTTAGTGAGCCGTGTTTGGAGCTTGAGTGATGGCTACCTTGTGGTAGTCATTGTGAGCTTCAAAGTGCCACCTTGTGGTGCAAGAACCCATCTTGGTGGTGTCATTTTCGTGCTCCTTCTTAGGCTGAGTTTGAAGTGTCTTGGGAGAGCTCCAAGAGCACACCTTGCTCTGTTTTGAGCCTTGGTAAGTTTCCTCACCTTTGATCTTAAGTTTTGATGCTTAAAGTTGATGTCTTGGCCATGTTTAATGAATGAACAAGAGGGTATAATGTATATGAACCTAAAATGGACTAAAGATGCATGCTTTAACGTGTACATGTGTTAAAAGTGAGATCTTTGGGATGGATATTCATGAAATGCAGAAACTGCATTCTGTCGTGAGATATCCGGATATTTGTCGAACAGATATCCGGATATCAGTATCCGGATATGGTATCCGGATACTGATATCCGGATATGGGATCTGGGTATCCGGATATGGCATATCCGGATATGTCCAGTGTGATATCCGGATATGGCATATCCGGATATGACCTTCTGATATCCGGATATCCTGGGTTCTGCGCAGACAGTAGCTGTACTGTATGAACAGTAAGCTATTGGGTGTGTGTGGACCCTAGTTTAAGGAAGTTGAACTTCTGTAATTAATGAACTAAGTCAGAATCATATGATTAAGGGCTTATGGCTTTGTTGGAAGCTTTAAGACGTAAAACGTAAAGGAAAGGCGTAGTCTTTGAAGTTGTATGCTTGTGATGCATTTATATTGATGTGTTGTTGGTCCATATCAGATTGTGATACTGCTGTTTGTGGACTTGTGAGTGGTTGGACTCTTGGCTTGGATAGCTAGCTTGCAAGGTAAGCTTTCGTGCCATCGGTTTAGCCATTTTGATGTTCCACCATGTCCCATGGGGATGGGTTTATGCATGCTGTGTTACATGCTTTATTATTTTGGAAATGCTGTTAAGCTATTTATATGCAATGAGCTTTTATGAGATGCATGTGGTGTCCACCTAGACGGCAATCCTGAGTATGTAGTACATACAAGATGGAGAAGCTGTGGGTGAGGTGCAGGTAGTATCCATGTACTCATGTAGGCATAGACGTATTCCTACATTTCTCTGGCCAGTAGATTTGATAAACACACATGGCATGATTAATTGCTGCATCGCATGATTTTGGAACTTATATTGTAATACTGTTTTGAACTTATATTACACATGTATGTGAGCTTGGGGTGGAGACTCCTTGAGGACCCCTTGTCTTACTGAGATTTCTTGTTATAGATCTCACCCCACGTTTGGGGACGCTTATTTCAGGATCAGGTAATGTTGAGGGCTCAGGTGGCAGGAGGCCCGAGCTGAGTTGATAGTATGATATGCTGTTCTGCTGGATTGACTGCTGTTATGATATGTTTTCCGTTTTGTTTATGTTTTCTGCTGAGTTTATGTTGAGACTGTTGTTGGGCATTGTTGCCTTATTTGGTGAGCATGGGGTTTGTCCATGCCACATGGTTTGACTTTTGTCTTTTAAATTAATGTTGTAATTAAAGTATTAGGATTATGGCCCAGGCTGCGTGTTGTAGTCCTGTGGTTTTAGACACTCACATTATAGTTATGTACGAGGTATTCAGTTAGTTGTCTTGCAATTTACATACAGGCAATATTTTTATGAAAATGATTAAGTAATCAAGTTGGTTAAGTTAATGATGTCATAATTGAATTAAAGAAAAAGTTATTCCACATTTTAATTAAGCGTGGCTTAATACGATAGTGTGTTAACAATCCGGGTTAACACGGGCTGTTACATTTGCTGAAATGGCTGCCCATGATGATACCTCTAACCTCAAGCTGCTACAATCCAATTGGAAAAATATAGAGCTGCTGTTCAAAAAGATGCCTCTTCCACAGCATGGTGTAGTTTATGGTGGTATGATCAGGGTGCTTTTACTCTCATTTAAGAAGGCACCTGGTCAACATGGTATTGTTACAACTCAACCTCGAGGACGAGGTTGGTTTGAAGGGCGATGGAATGTAACGGTAATGGAATATAATATAACGATAATGTAACGGATGAAATATAATATAACGGTAATGAATTGTAACCATTGTAACGGTAATTGTAACGTTAATTGTAATAGTGTTTTCTTTTGTAACGTTAATTGTAATAGTGTTTTCTTTTGTAACATCCATCCTTCATGGTTATAAGTAGGTGTGTGGTGTTAAGAAAATATATCAGAAAATTATTGGAAATTCTCTTCTCTCTCATGACTCTTTCTCTCTCAATTCTCTCTTCTCCTCCTCTTATCCTTTCTGCAATCTTCTTCTTCTGTAGCATCTGCTACACCCGTTGCTCTCACAATTTTTTTTTTAGAAAAAAAAAACATAAATCATAAATTAAGAAAAATTAGATTTAGAGAATATTGGTATGATTTTTCTTTTTTCCTTCTTGAAACTGAAATTATGGTATAATTATGTCGGATTTATTGTTTATTATTATTTTATATAAAAATATGTGAGATTTATAATTTTTCTTTTTTTTTTTCTCTCCTCCCATATACTCACATAAATCTCACATAGAAAATAAGTTCATCTCCTATAATATAAGAAATATGAAACCAGATTTTCAAAAGCTCTTGTTGGTTGAATATCACTATAAAACCGGTTGTTTTTATGTAAATAACCATATTTAATTTTTGCATCAAACAAAATATATTAACTTTTGTACGTTCAATTTTTTCTTTTTTAGAAACCATACTAATTTCCTTTCATACAGGGGTGTTTGTGGTTTGGATTGCATCAATTTTAATGGGAAGTGTTTGTTATTTCAAGTAAAATAGTAGTGCTTTATTTAATATTTAAATTAAAAAAATATTTTTCACCAAAAAGAAAATAAAAAAATCTCTCAATAACTTTCCAATCTTCCCTGTCATGATTTTTTATCGTGTAATTTTTTCTCCCACAATATTAGAAAATAATAATTTAATTAAAATGAAAAAATGTTTTTCCCATTGTTTGTATATATTAATAGTTATTGCGTTAAAAATAGAACAACACAATAATAATAATAATAATAATAATAATTATTATTATTATTATTATATATATATATATATATATATATATATACACATTACCTGTCACATAAAAATAATAATTATATAATAGTTAGTACGATAGGTCGGCAACAAGAGTTCAGAAAATGGGAATGTGGAGGTATAATGTCAATGTCCTACTAAGATTAAGCTTTTTGAGATGATGAGATGAAATATGTTGTGAATGATAGTCTATATAAATAGTAGTATAGAAGTCTCACATAATGCATATCTCTTTGTCTTTCCTTTCTTTTAAGTTATATAATAGACTCTCCGTTGTGTAGTTTAGGCACACGGTTTCATTTCAATGTTCCTCTTTTTCCTTGTTATTTAACATGGTATCAGAGCCTCGCCGTCCCCCACTTTCTCTTGTGGACTTTCTTAGCACAGGTAGATTGGGCCTGTTGCATTATCCACTCTTCAAGCCCAATGGGTTCTTGTGTGAGGGGGCGTGTTGAGATATATAGTCGCACATTGATTGGATGAACAACTAATATGGAGTTTATAAGGCCTTGGGCACTCCCACCCTTTGAGCTAGCTTTTGGGGTGGTGTATCCCAAGGTTCTTTACATGGTATCAAGAGCCTAAGGAACTTTAAAAAAAAAATTCTGGTGAACCCACTGTTCATCGTCTTTTAAATTTTTTCTAGAACTGTCTCGCTGTCAGTTTTCGGTACGTTTTCTTCCGCTTTTTGGCTTCTGTCTATGTAAACCATCACCGTCCGGTGGAGTTTTCCGGCGAACCGCATACCGGCGTGCTCTTCTTGGAAGCACGATCTCAACGGCACCGGCCGCACCTCCAACGGACTTCTCACGCGCCCTCATGCGCGCGTGCAAGTTCCGGTACTCTCCTCCACCATGGCGGCGCGTGGCGGCGCGTGGAGCCTCTTTTCCGGCCGCGACTGGTTGCGTTCTCCTCGTCTCCCTGTGACGGTTCTGGATCTAGTCTTGGTTTAGCGTTTGGACTTTGTTTTGTGTTGACGCACAGATCCCTCTTCTACCGGTTAGTTGTGTGATCAGTCTTTTTGAATTTTTTCTTCTCTTGATTATGGACTCTCTTGTTTCCAATGTTTCTGGGTCTCCAGCTGGTAATAAGTCTGAGAAGCAACTATCAGGTCCTACTACATCTATTGGTCCCACTGGTAATTCTTTTGCTGGAATCTCTTAGTTGCACTCTATAAGCCCTTGGACTCTTGATTCTGGGGCTTCTGATCACATTTCTGGTAATAAGTCCTTATTCACTTCCCTTTGTACTATTGGTTCTTTTCCCACTATTACTATGGCCAATGGGTCTCTAGTTCAATCATGCGGTATTGGCACTGTTCTTCTTTTACCTAATTTATCTCTGGATCATGTTTTCTATGTTCCAGATTCTCCTTTTAACTTACTTTCTATTAGTCATTTGACAAAATCCATTGACTGTGTTGTTTATTTTACTAAAACCTCTGTCATCTTTCAAGATCGGAGTTCAGGGAAGGAGATTATCAAAGGATGTGAGTCTCAGGGCCGCTATCAACTATTTCCCTATTCTTCAGCCTGCTCCACTGTGGACTCTCCTCTTACTACACATGCTCGTCTGGGCCATCCTAGTCTTACAAAGCTTTAGAAGATGGTTCCACATTTATCATCTCTTTCTAAATTAAATTGTGAGTCTTGTCAGTATGGGAAACATACTCGTAGTACATTCCCAAGTCGTCTTAGTCGTCAAGATGTTTCTCCTTTTTCTGTGGTCCACTCTGATATTTGGGGACCAAGTCGTCATTCTTCTACTTTAGGGTTTAATTATTTTGTTACTTTTATTGATGATTATTCCAGGTGTACTTGGTTATTTTATATTCGTACTTTTCGTAGTGATAATGCATGTGAGTATTTATCTCATCAATTTCAACAATTCTTTTCATCTCATGGCACTTTTCATCAAACATCTTACCCTCATACACCCCAAGAAAATGGTGTAGCCGAGCGCAAGAACCGCCATCTTGTTGAAACCACTCGTGTTTTGTTAATTGATGGCAATGTTCCACACACATTCTGGGGTGATGCTATACTTACTGCATGTTATATCATTAATCGCATGCCATAATCTGTTCTCAATCATAAGGTACCTCACTATATTTTATTTCCCCATCAAGTTTTATATCCTTTGACTCCACATGTGTTTGGTTCCACATGTTTTGTTCATCATCTTGGTCAAGGTTTGGATAAATTAGCTCCCAAGTCTCATAAATGCGTATTTCTGGGTTATCCTCGGTCTCAAAAGGGTTACCGTTGCTACTCTCCAACTTTACGTCGATACTTTATCTCGGCTGATGTTTCCTTTTTTGAATTCGTTCCCATTTTTGGATCTTCTACTACTCCTGTGGACACTGATTTTGTCTCAGTCGACTCTTTTGACTACCTTCCGCCTTTAACTGTCCATGTTTCTGACTCTCTTTCTATAACCTCTTCTCCTGATGAGATCAAACATAGTTCGTCAGATGTTTCTGTGGATTCACATTCGAATGCATCTCCTCCCTTGGCTTCGGTCCCACATTCGGATAGTGACCTTCCCATTGCTATTCGTAAGGGTACTCGTGATACTCGCCGTCCAGCCAGGTATACAGTCAATATTAGTTACCATCATCTTTCTCCATCATATTTTGCATGTCTTTCCTCTTTGTCCTCTGTACCTGTTCCTAAGACTGCAGGTGATGCACTTTCGTATTCGGGATGGAGACAAGCTATGATTGATGAAATGAGTGCTCTACATCATAATGGAACATGGGATCTGGTTCCTCTTCCATCTGGAAAATCTGTGGTTGGTTGCAGATGGCTGTTAAGGTTGGACCTGATGGTCAATGGATCGTTTTAAAGTTTGCTTAGTGGCGAAGGGTTTCACTCAAGTGTTTGGATTAGACTTTTGATACTTTTTCTCCTGTGGTGAAAATGTCTATTGTTCGTCTCTTTATTGCCATGGCTGCTATTCGCCATTGGCCTCTCTACCAACTTGATATCAAGAATACTTTTCTCCATGGTGATCTTGAGGAGGAAATTTATATGGAGCAACCTCCTGAATTTGTTGCTCAGGGGGAGTCAGGTCTTGTTTTTCGTCTTCGTAGGTCTCTATATGGTCTCAAGCAATCTCCAAGAGCTTGGTTTGGTAAATTTAGCAGTGTTGTTCAACAATCTGGCATGACTCGGAGTGAAGCTGATCATTCTCTCTTTTATCGTCATTCAGCTTCTGGATCTATTTACCTGGTGGTATATGTAGATGATATTGTCATCACATGTAGTGATAGGCATGGGATCACTAAGTTGAAACAACACTTATGTCATCATTTTCAGACTAAGGATCTTGGGAAACTTCGATATTTCTTGGGAATCGAGGTGGCTCAATCTAAAGATAGCGTTGTGATATCTCAGAGGAAATATGCTCTGGATATTCTTGAAGAAACTGCTTTGTTAAATTCGAAATCTGTTGATACTCCTATGGATCCAGGTATCAAGCTTCTACCAAATCAGGGGGAGCCCTTTCCAGATCCTGAGCAGTATAGAAGATTGGTTGGAAAATTAAACTACCTCACAATCACTCGGCCTGATATTTCATTTGCCGTTAGTGTTGTTAGTCAATTTCTTAATTCTCCATGTCAAGAACATTGGAATGCAGTCATTCGTTTTCTTAAGTATATCAAGGCATCTCCAGGAAAAGGCCTTGAATATGAAGATAAAGGTCATGATAAGGTTGTTGGGTACTGTGATGCTGATTGGGCTGGTTGTCCAGCTGATAGGAGATCTACTTCTGGGTATTGTGTCTTTGTTGGAGGCAACTTGATTTCCTGGAAAAGTAAGAAACAAAATGCAGTTGTCAGATCAAGTGCTGAAGCAGAATACCGTGCCATGGCGACTACTACTTGCGAGCTCATCTGGCTTAAACAGCTTCTCAGAGAGCTTAAGTTTGGATACACTGGACAGACAACTCTCATTTGTGATAATCAAGAAGCTCTGCACATTTCATCAAATCCAGTGTTTCATGAAAGAACCAAGCATATAGAAATAGATTGTCACTTTGTTCGAGAAAAGGTTCTTGCTGGTGAAATTAAAACTAGTTTTGTATCCTCTAATGAGCAATTAGCAGATATATTTACAAAATCTTTGAGCGGTCCTCGAGTAGAGTTCATATGTAACAAGCTTGGTGCATATGATCTATACGCTCCAGCTTGAGGGGGAATGTTGTGAGTGATAGTGTATATGAATAGTAGTATAGAAGTCCCACATCATGCATATCTCTTTGTGTTTCCTTTCTTTTAAGTTATATAATAGACTCTCCGCTGAGTAGTTTAGGCACACGGTTTCATTTCAATGGTCCTCTCTTTCCTTGTTATTTAACAAAATATATGTGTGATGATTCATAATAGAGATGTCAAGGAAGAGAGATTTGGGGGGTAAAAAATCTATAACTCGCAACAATGGTCGAAACCATTGATATTAGGGTTTTTGGCCGAAATTTACCCGGGTAGCCCCCTCCCTACCCGGGTAAATAATTCAAGCATTTTTTCAGATTTGTGAAATATAACAGGGTATCCCCTTGACTACCCAGGTAGGGTAAAATTTTCAAAAAATACCCGGGTAGGGAGGGGGCTACCCAAATAGGCTTAATGGTCAAGGTCAATTTGTTAATTAATTATTAAATAAGGGCTACAGTGGTCAAAAAGCCTATTATAAGTTGTTAATCAGAGCATCAATTAGATTTATACTTGAATTTTGCGAACTCCTTTGTACATTGTAGAAAGTACTCTTTAGTGTTAAGGCTACTCCAAAGTTTAAAGCGGATCTAGAATTAAGGTTTTAAATCTCTCCCAGATATGATATTGAAAAATATTGAATACGTATTCTTATCCTCACCTGCTCAACTCCCATACGACAAATGAGCTATTGTCTTTTGATATGGTAGAAAGTACTCTTGAATATGGACAAAAGCACCCTTTCATTTTATCCTTGCTGACCTTAATAAAGATTTGTTGTCATCATTTGATAAGACCTATATAAAAGTTTTGTTCCTATATGAATAAAAAGATACAAATGCAATTAGGGGTGTAAATGGGTCAGGCTAAACGGATTTTGGTCTTCCTGGCCTAAACCTACGTAAAAAAATATTCAGCCTATTTGGCCTAGTGGCCTACTAAAGGCTTTATTTATAGGCCAAGCTTGACCTATTTTCAAAAAATAGAGAGTCTGATATGGCCTACAAGCCTTGTAGGCCTACCTAATGATGTATTTTTAAAAAAATTAAAAAATGTTTTTAACAATTTTTAAAATATTCGTTTGACATTACAAGTCATTAACGTGTTCATAAATTGCTGCATTTTTTTACACGAGATATAAATTTCACTAGTGAGCATTAAAAATTGTACAATTGTAAAAAAAATAACTATAAAAATATACTGAGCAAAGTTTCATTCATGCATGCATTATTACTTCTCATAAAAAATAAAAAATGACAAACAAGAAAGAGTCAACATAAAATTGGCCACCTAAAATAAATATATTATATTATTTATTTTTAAAAATAAAATAGGCCAGCGTACAAGGCTTTAGGCCAAGCTTGGCAAAATTGGCCCACGTCCTATTTGTTAAAAAAGCTTTCTTATAAGCTCTAGCCGACTTTACATTTCAACATAGGGCGGGTTAGACCAGTCTTAACGTAGGCCGAGCTGTAGACAAGCTCATTTACATCCGTAAATGCAATAGTGTACATGCATAAAGAATATATCGTAGATCAGTTTCTCCAGTATATTCTTATCCAAAATACCATTGAAGGGAGCCATTTTAAGCCAGAAAAATCGTCCATACAAGAGTCATGACTTTTTTGTTTCGTTTGTATCCAGATGTCTACAAGGTTTGAGAGCTTCTTATGGGAATTGTCCTAGGCCTGCTTTTCTGATTAAAAAAAGTTATTTTGTCCTCCCATGAAACAAAGAAAAATGAAACAATTTTTTTTTTAAGTCCAAATCCTCGAGACACATATAAGAGTCTTTAGAATAAATAATACAACTTGTTAGAATATATGAAAAATATATTCTAATATCTTAATTATATTTTAAAATAGATTGGTATATTTTATACAGTTTCTTGACAATAATTTTTTTATAGAGTAAAACATCTTTTGGGTCCCTAACAAAAATCATGGTCCCCACTTTTGTCCCTTACAAAAATATAATACTCATATTAGTTCTTTTTTAGGAATTAAATTTGGTCTTCATTGGATTTCTGAGAAACTATATTTTCAAAGAAATGGAATTATAGAGGGACCAAAAAGTAACTTCTTTTTTGTAAGGGATGAAAGTGGGGACCGTTTTTTGTTAGGGACCCAAAAGGGGTTTTTTTTTATTTCTTTATAATTTAATTATTTTTTTCTTATTTAATCAAGATTTGGAGTTCGATATTAATATAAATAGCTATTTGTGCTTTAATGTAGTTTATTTCGAGTCAAAACAAATTAAATAAATATCTACTTCATATATTTTTTTTTTTGGTAAACAATATCTATTTCATATTATTGAGTCTAATTCTCTCTTTCTTCTTTTTAATACATTAATTCCTATAATTCATATAGACCCAAGACATATCCACTTCTAAGATGGTAATGGTGGATCTCCATTTGACAACTCCGGAGGGATTTTGATGTCGTTGACTCTCATTGCTGCCTTATTTGCCTAAAAAAGATGCAAACGGTGTTAATCGTTGTTGGAGAAGAAATTCCAAAAAAACAGCTAGATTTTATGACTTGTTCAACAAAGCGACTAATAAGTGTATATGGAATTGATGCCTCACTTCTTTCTCCCAGCTAGTTCGAATGGTAATGAAACCAAAAAGTATCACTTGCACGGTGAATGCAAAGACAATCCCCAACCAAAGGCCCTATTATTTCAAACATGTGCATTAGCCAAATCTATGTGAAGAGCACAATTACAAGTTGCAATAATTATAAAGAGTAAAGACCACAAATAAATTATGTGTAAGTTACCTTCCCTTTCATGTGGAAAACAAAAGCTAATACCATCGAAGAAGGAACTCCCACTAAATAAAATGATCCAAGATTCACATATGCACCAATTTTCTGCCAACCAGAACCTCTTGCAATCCCTTGTTCACCACCATAAATTGATTGTGTCAATACCATAACCAAAAACGTTTTGTACTGAAACATTGAAATGCATGTAGGTGGGAGTGCCTAAGGCCTTATAAAGGCCACATTAGTTGCTCATAGAACCAATGTGAGACTATATATTTCAACACGCCCCCTCACACAAGAGCCCAAGAGTGGATGATGCAATAAAGGCTCTGATACCATGTAAAGAACCTTGGGATACACCATCCCAAAAGGTAGCTCAAATGATGAGAGTGCCCAAGGCCTTATGAAGGCCACATTAATTGCTCATATTGGATTATATATCTTAACAGAAACTATGA
This sequence comes from Gastrolobium villosum, assembly GCA_032173675.1. Lineage (NCBI taxonomy): Eukaryota > Viridiplantae > Streptophyta > Magnoliopsida > Fabales > Fabaceae > Gastrolobium > Gastrolobium villosum. Next base: position 46,110 of record JAVKPL010013627.1, on the reverse strand, counting down.
ATTTATCAATAATACAAGAAAATTCTAAGCCCAACACATGTTATTTTCTTAAGGCAATTTATCCTCTCTATTGGTGCCCAAGGTCATTGAACAATAAACTCACAGGATAGAACAAAATACATCTTTCGAATAGTGATGCTTCCAATCAAGAGCCCCCTCCGGAAGCTTGAAGAACCGTAATGGAATATGAGGATGCAAATGTATATGAATATGCAAAAAACCAATAGGGAAAATCAAAATCCTAAATTTTTTGATTCCTTTCATATTTATAAAAAGCATAAGATCATGATTTTAAACACCTTATTCACGTAGGGGATTATTGAAATTAGTTTTGAATTAATTATATTTATGAATAAGAAATTGAAAATGTGTCTCTTCGCATTAAAATTGCAACCCTGCTAGTTTTTTCTAGCATAATTATTACCATTTTCATCCTTATACTCCAATGTGATTGGTCATACAATTGTATTTGAGGAGCCTCTTGATTGGAAGTGTCGTCATTCAAGATATGAAATTTGTCATTCAAATTATATCAAACAATAATATAAACCATTTAAAAGATGCTCTCTAAGCAATTTTTGAGTTGAATTGATTATTTACATTGTATTAGAGTTTTAGTGACCATAAGTTCATGAGTTCGATCCTCATCTCCCATCACTTTCTAGTGGAATTAAATAAGCATAAAGTAAACCAAAAATTGGGCCTATGCAATTAATATCCATCTTTCAAGCTCAAAGGGCTCTTGCGGCGTGAGGGGTATGTTAGATAATAATATAAACCATTAAAAAGGTCCTCACCCAACGTCTTAATATTTTGAGTTGGATTGGTTGTGTGTTGAAGCAATTTTTTAAATACATATTCTATCCTCATGATTATTTGACGTAATTTTTCAACAGATTTCCACGTAGCAAATTTGTTGGAATATAGCAATTTGAAATTCAAAATAGATAGAATCAGAAGTTTGTTTCCTTTAGAATCAGAAGTTTGTTTCCTTTATTTTATCTAGTTTGTTAGGATTTTGAATGTACAGTTTGTGTATAAATACACATCTGATTATGAGGAAAAAAATGAATGAAAGAGGAGTATTACAGTATTAAGAATTTGACATGGTATCAGAGCAAATTTTTCATCCTCCATGAATGGAGGATCCGCTGCCATCATTTTTTTTAATCTCTTGATCATCCAGATCTCCTTTGCATCTGTACCTTTTCCCCTTCCTTCCTTTTCCCCTTCATTCCTTCCTCCGGTTCACTCTTTTGAATATTTCGGATTTTCTTCTCTTTTTATTATTTGCTGCCACTGTGAAGTCCTGAATCGTCATAATCTTTTTTGTTCACCATTTTTTTTAACTGTATTCGTATTGTTCCTTTTATTCTTCAACGACCAACTCTGCTTCTGAAAACTCCAACCCCCTTCATGTTCCCCAAAACATTATTCTACACAAAGATCCCAAATTGGATTGTTGAATTTTTGAATTGTTGAATTTTCTCTTTCTGCTTCTTCACTCTCTTTCACTCTCTAGAATCTCTCTATTTTCCTGCTTTCTCTTTCTATAATGGCTACTTCTACTGTCGCGTCTCTTTTCTCCTTCCAAATATTGTTTCTAATCGAACCGAACCACTTCCGAACCGAACCAGTTTTGAACCGAACTGAACCACTTCAAAATCTTGTTTCTTCCGGCAGTGTTTTCATCTTCTTCGGTGATTTATTATTTTTATTTTGATTTTATTTTATGGTTTGTATTTGGCCAATTTTATTTTATTCCCACATATGTTTGTGGTGTTATTCAAGTCTAATTTGACTTGTATTTGGTTTGCCATTGTTTGGCTTTAATTTTGGCTTCCTATTCAGGGGGAGCATGGTTCATGTTGCCAATGTTCATTTCAGAACATTTGATTTTGTCGATGTCCATCCCGGCACCATTTATATTTGGTGGCTGATGTCCAGCCCTTCCTTTCTTAGCTGATGTTCATTCCAGCACATTCTCTTTACCAACTCTTCAGACTGATTATCATTACAGTTGATTTGTTGTGCTACCGATTTCTCCGACTTGTATTCCATGAAGCTTCATTTTATTTTTCATTCTTCCTAAGATGAAGTCTCTCTTCATCTTAGGGGGGAGTAGTAGAGATATAGATAATATTTTATTTTAGTTTATTATATTTTTTATTTTTCTTTAGGGTGAGTTGTAGAGTTGTTACAACCCCCACTCGTTTATTTTATGTTTCTTAAAGCTTGTTGCTTATGATGTATACGCTCCAGCTTGAAGATCAATTGGCAGTGACCAGCAATTTCTGGAAGTGTTTGAAGAAGCAATTAGCAAGTTAGGCATGATTGACATCCATGCACCAACTTGAGGGGGAGTGTTGGAATGTAGCCATTTGAAATTCAAAATAGATAGAATCAGAAGTTTGTTTCCTTTAGAATCAGAAATTTGTTTCCTTTATTTTATCTAGTTTGTTAGGATTTTGAATGTACAGTTTGTGTATAAATACACATCTGATTATGAGGAAAAAAATGAATGAAAGAGGAGTATTACAGTATTAAGAATTTGACAAAATTAATTTGGATACCTGAAAGGACACTTTGAATCCCATCAAGGAAGCTGGATATAGCAAGAATGGGCATCATGGCTTCTACATACTCGATAATTTCTGTTTCGTTGCTGTAAAGATTGCCCCATATTTTTCTTATCAGAATCATCACTAATACAATCATAATACCCACAACAAGGGCCAAGAATAGAGCAACCCGAACTGCAAGAATTGCAGCTTGTGGATGACCAGCTCCTAGTTCATTTGAGACCCTTGTGCTGCAAATTGGAAAAAGTTTCTCAATACATACCACATATATATATAGCTTCAATTTCATGCCTTAAGCATCTCAAATGCTACAACTGAATGAAAAACTCATTTAAATAATGGAATTGTGTTTGATAAATGCGGGAGAGTGACCAAAGTGCCACGTTTTGACAAAAAAATTACCAGACTGCCACGCCAACAGTAAATTTTGCCAAAATGCCACGCGGCATAATTCGCTACACAGTGTAGCGAATTATGCATGCAAGTAATTCGCTACACAGTGTGGCGAAATATGCCACGTCATAACCAAAAATGTCACATGTCAAGTTTTGACATTTTGGCATAATTCGCTACCTTAGATAGTGAATTTCTGAAAATTTGACACGTGGCATTTTTGGTTCTGACGTGGCATATTTTGCCACACTGTGTATCGAATTTGCATGCATAATTCACTACACTGTGTAGCGAATTATGCCGCGTGGTATTTTGGCAAAATTTACTGTTGGCGTGGCAGTCTGATAAATTTTTTGTCCAAACGTGACAAAATGGTCACTTTCCCGATAAATGCAGTGTGTTAAGGTACCTCGCAGCACAGCTTAGTCCAAAGGGTATCATCCATGCAACTCCAAATGTATTAAGGCTGAAAACAGAAATGTGACGCTACATATTTATATAATCATATCCACAAGAAATGTTAGTTATTTCGTGAAGTAAAAAAAAAAAAATGCAAAATGGTATAGGCATTTTATTCACACGTTTAGTTGTGTGCTAACCATATAGACAACACTGAAGTTTCTAACTCAGGATTTGGAAGAAGAGCACATAGCAGAACCATTAGTTCAAATGTCCAAGTCTTTAAGCTGTCCAATGTAGAGTTAAACTGAATCAGAAATTATGATAAGAAGAATTCTAGAACAACATGATAAGAGTATGTTACTTCAGGATCAATAATATACCAAAGCATAAGAGCTGAAGGAATTGAGATTTTAAGGAATTCTGGGATATTTTGTAGGGCCTTCTTTGATAAGCCATTCCATGATTTTTCACATGAAGAAGAAAACTTAACATAAAGTGCCATTAGCAGCACATTCACCCAATAAGATATTGAATTTGCTATGGCAGCTCCTTTACTACCAAGTCCTGATTTAGTTACAAACACCCAACATAAAAGGGTGTGAAGTAAAGCCACAACTGCAGAGCTTAGCATCATGGGGAAGACAATGTTTTGAGTTTGTAGAAACTTGAGAAGGCATTGAAGGATACCATAAGCAAAAAGGCTTGGAATCAAGTAAAAGGCATATACTCCAGCTTCCTCAGCTATGAGAACTGGTTGGTGAATTGCAATTAGAATGTGTTTGGTACATGCCCATATGATAGCTACAAAGACACTTACAAATGAGAGAACAAAGATAGCTCTCTGCAAGTGTATGCCAACCTTATGGTGCTGTTCTGCTCCAAATGACTGGCCACACAAGGTATCCAATGCACTAGCCATACCCATCTGTTAGAATTTATAACAAGTAATCAGCAAGAATAATATTCACCAAAATATCAACATCAATCAAGAGTACCTTTATTTCAAACTAGTATAAATCTTAAATTACTAATCGAAAAAATAATGAGAAAGTTTGTTTATTTTTTTCTTTTTACTATTATGAACACATTTCCTTATAAAAGCAAAAGGTAGTTGCATACTCTTACCCTACGTAGCACCAATATTGATACGGGACACGTGACATGATATGACATGACACTCCGACACGTTAATTCTAAAAAATGTTAGATTTTGACATGTTAGGACACGTATTGATATTAAATATTTTAATTTATGTGATGTATATTATATTTAATATTTAATAATTTAATAAAAAAATGAATCTAAACTTATAATATTCATAAATTTTGCAAAAAAATATAAGATATCACAAATATTTATATTAAACTCAATAAAATAGTAATTGTAATCCAACGAATCTAATAGTTGGAATTAAAAACTCAACGCAATGTGACCTTTAAACCATTCTTTGAATTTCTATAACATGTGTTGGAGTGTCGGCGTGTCCGAGAGTGTCGAGAAGTGTCGGACACGACACGTCAGGATTTTTGAAGTGTCGGTGCTTCATAGCTTTTATCATTAACTATCTCACGTGTGCAACACCCTTTAATTCAATTAAAAAAAAATTCTTTATACCAAAAAAATAAAAATAAAAAAAGTTCTTACATATTTGAATCACTCTGTTTCCATTTATTTTTTATTTTTTTTTATGACGCTTATATTAATGAAACTGGCCCTAGGAGATGTTAAAGTTGCACCCTTTACATAGACTCAATATATTAAAATAAAATAAATTATCTCTAGGTATTTTTGTTTGGTTTAGAAAATATTATAATAATATTTTCTGAACAGAACTTTTGACTAAAACTAAAGTGAGTAAGTTGCAAAGGCTAATGTTTATCAAAAAAAAAAAAAAATTGCAAAGGCTAATTGCTGATACATAAAGTTTTGACATACAACAACCGGAAAAAATTTTAATCGAGCAGAGTACCGAAGTAGGTACTCTCTTATTTTATTTTATTTTTTAAATAGGAAATTTTTTCTTCCATTTTAACTCAAATTTTGTTTACATTTCCTTTGAAGTCCTAAAAACATTTTTCACTTTTAGCATGAATGTAGGTATTACAATAATATCCAAAAAGTTTTCACAAGCAGTTAACATGTGGATCAATTGGTAAGGAGTTGTTCGATCTTAATCGGTGATCTTGAGTCCGAGTCTCTTGAAACACAACATAATTGTGTTAGAATTTGGTAGGAAGAATTTAGCCACCATATATTTTTATTGGGATCGAATTGGACTAGTTAAATAATCGATGAATCAATGGATAATATAGAAAAAAAATAAAAAATTGAGCTACAATAAATATAAACCTCCTTACCAACAAATTGAAACCAGTGACAGATGCAAAGGAAGTGGCCACTGAAGCACCTGCAAGAGCCAATTCACCAAGATGACCCACAAACATAAGAGATATCACTTGCAAACTATACTGCAGCAGACCAACACTGAATAGAGGACCAGCCAGCCATAGTTGCTTCTTCACTTCTTCAACCAATTCCTGCTTCCAAACTCTTTTCATTCTTAATCTTCTTTTCAAGTGATGCTTCTCGCTGCATTTTATTTAAATCAACACTATGAGACACCTAACTCTAGCTTTTTGTATATGTAGTTTATCACAATTGTCAATCAAAGTAAGATAATCACTAAATACATACTAATATTGTAGAATAAGTAGCCTAATTGGATATGCAATATTTTTTATATGAAAGATAACAAGAAAATATCCATGAACTTAGTGGTAATTTGACATTACAAACATTAATTGCCAGAAATAATTAACTGGATGTTGCTTATATATAGTTGATGCTAGGAAGTAGATAACTTATAATGGGCAAGTACAAAATCTTGGTAATGGAGAACTTGCAATTTTTTTTTCCCATAGAAAATACAGCAAGGAGGTATTACCATATCATGTGGGGATTCTACTTCAATAAAATTGGCACATTTGGAAAAATAAAACAAAAGAGTGAATCAAAAAACAAATGTTGTTTTAAAAGTGGTAGTATATCAAGAGTCAAAAATCCTTCTAAGAAAGAGAGAGAGGTTACACATATCAGAATTTATAAACTGTTCTTCATTCATAGTTACCTGCTAAAAGAACGAAGGGTTATTTATTTATATTGAAATGGGGATGTTAAATGATCTATATGAAGAGTTGAAGCCTTTATTTACCAGACTGTCAAAAAAAATTCTCGGACATATAAATGTTTGCAAATGATGGGTAATTGCACAGTCAGCAAAAATGATACGTGTCAAGCTGATAGTAATTCGCTACACAGTGTAGCGAATTATGCTTGTTTTGCTGCCAGCTTGACACATGCATTTATGCTGACTGTGCAGCCTGACACTGCATATTTCGCTATACTGTGTAGCGAATTATTTGCAAACATACTTCGCTACACAGTATAGTGAATTATGCCGCGTGCCATTCCGAAATTTTTTACTATTGGTGTGGCAATCTGATAAATAATTTGATGAAGTGTGACAAAATAGTCACTCTTCCAGAGTTGAAGCCTTTTGAAAATGGACATAAAATGATATATGATGAGAACAACGGGGGCAGAATTATGTGTTTATAGGCACCTATGAAGCACCGACACTTCAAAAACTCTGACTGTGTTCAACACGCGTTATAAAAATTCAAAAAAAGTTTCAAAGGTTGCGTTGCGTTGAGTTTTAATTCTAGTTATTATATTCGTTGTACTGCGATTACCATTTTATTGAGTTTAATATAAATATTTGGGATACCTTATGTTTCTTTGCAAAATTTATGATATTATATTTAGATTCATTTTTTTGTTAAATTATTGGATATTAAATATAATATACATTACATAAATTAAAAATATTATTTAATATCAAAACGTGTGTTATTTTTTAGAATTAGGCACATAGATAGGCACTAGGAAACCCATTTAATTATTTGAAACTTAAATTGACGCCAGATTATTTTTTATTTTTTTTGGTAAGCTGACGCCCGATTATTTTAATCTTGAGCCTTGTTAACCTGTGTATTAAGAATAATTTAAGAATTATTATAAGTTATAAAGCTACTTATTTTTTTAAATTAACTAAAGAGTATTTAACTTATTTTGAATTTTTCATATCCATTATTAATGAGCATCTCATTTATTACGGTACTTGTCGCTATTAATATGCAAAATATTCAACTAAATTAGTGTAACGTACAAAAGTTAATGAAGAAGGAAAATAATTGGTGGCTTTAATGTATTCTTATTGAGTGATCGATTGCATATACACAAATTTGCTAAAAATTATTACCTAATAATGAAAAATAAATTAAATAAATTTTCTTTTTTTCTCTCTTTCTTTTCTCTTTTCGAAATACAAATAACCACTTACCAAAAAAAGGCGGATAAATTTACACGATTTGTAATTTTTTTTTTTTTAAATTAAACTCCATATCCTAATAAAACTAATAACAAGCTAAATTTACATAATAAGGAAAGTGTTATACAGTTTTATATATTCTTTTTGGGAAAAATATATCTAATGTTACTTTAGACAATTTTGTCTAATGTTCATCGAAACGACGTCATTTTTGGGTTGAAAAATTAAAAAATTAGAATGATAAAAATTATTATAACATGAAATAAATTAAAATTACAAAAACACCATGATTTCCTCCCCAAAACGACGTCGATTTGATGAACATTAGATAAAGTTATCTAAAATAACATTAGAAAAATCAAACCCATTATTTTTATAGTATAAGGTTTATGTTAACATTTATGTTAAAATTTCCTACTTACTACCTATCTAATCACCATTGAATCAACATTTTCTCTTTTTTCAAAAACTTTTTAGCATTCTCTCTTTGATTCAATGGTGATTAAATAGGTAGTAAGTTAGTAGTAGAAAATTTTGGTAATAACAACATCCTCCCTCATGTTAAAATTGATTTATTATAGGGTTCTATTAATCTCCTGCTGCAAAGAAGTTATATGCAGCTTACACATGCTTTCCAGGATACGATTTCGTATTCTGAGATTTATGTAAAAAAAAATAAAAAATCTCGGAATGTATCCTAAAAATCATGTGACTGATGTACAAAATAAATGTCACTGCACATGCTAAAACCAATCAAAATTCTAGTAAATGCATGAAATTTCCAATGATACAAAGTGAAGGGTAGATTGTACACCTTGAATTGCAAAGTAGTTGACGTGTTGTTCAATCCATCAAAGGTGGCTCCATCACTCTTCTTTCTGTAGCTACATAAAGGTCATTGCTTTCTTCGGGAACTAAGATTGAACTTCAGGAAAAATCATGCACTGCAGGTAGGGTCCTCTATTGAATTCTCACTCAGTATTTTCTTCTCAAAGGGTGCAGAAAAATCAGAACCAAGTAACCAACCTTCACCCTTCTGTCCTTACTTTCTTCAAACCCTCCAACCCCTCTCTAAAATCTAAATGGCTTCCATTTCATTTAATGGATAGAATACATTGAAGTCTCCAATGTGCAGCTTGACCACTGCATTTGTTTTTTTTTTTAAGTTTATCTCTTGTGGATATTCTCTCTCCTTGTTCCTTCCTCTTCTTTTTTTTCCTGTCTATGTCTCATTATCTTGGACTATGTATTTGGAGACAACAATAAAACTGACAAAAACTTTGGCATTGTGTTCTTCTCCTCTTTTTTCTTTTTTTTTGTTGTATTGCAGATAATTAAAAGAAATTTGTTTTTTTATTTTGCTTTTTTGCTAAAGTATTTCTCACGTTTTTTTACTAGATATTATTAAAAAATAAAATTTGATCAAGCTAACACGTGTGCTGTCTAATGACTCATATAATAATATTAAAAGAAAAACTCTAAATTAGTCAAAGTAATCACCAAAATCCAATAATCTATAAAAAGTTAAAAACCACCAAGCTCAAAACTCCGAACATACAATTTATACATCTTTTCTGTGGATAAAACATTAAAAGATGTCTTCTACCGATATTCTTCAGTTCCAATGGCCAGTTGCATCATCTATATTGTCCACTACTTTTTATTATTAGAGATCATGATATTACCCTTTTGGCCATATATATTTGCACCTAGACTTTCCTATTGGAAGAATTGTAACAAAGCTTGTATTGCTTTCATCCAAATAGAACTTAGTCAGAATGTGTATCTGCAAAGAAATTGCAACTTCATCATGAGACTATGCTGTCTGGTGTTATTGAACAGTAGACTCTATCTTTAGCCTTTTTTGCCTGAATATGCAGTTAGAAAAAATGCATGTCATCATCCAACATCACACAAATGAAAGGATGAAAGAGATTTAAAAAAATGAAGAAGTTCACCTCTTTTTCCCAATCAGTGCGTATAGTAATGATCATTAGAGAAATTGCTTGAACAATGAGAGCACATATGATCCCCAGCCAGAGCCCCTACATGAAGTATTTAGAAGGTAGAACAAAATCAGATGATTTCAACCAATTCAACCCAAAAGCTTAAGCTGGTGGGTGAGAACTTTTTAGTGGTTTTATATATCTCAACACGCCCCCTCACTTTTTAGTTGGGGGCGGCGAGGATCGAACCCGGGACACGAGGCTCTGATACCATGTAAAGAACCAATTCAACCCAAAAGCTTAAGCTGGTGGGTGAGGACTTTTTAATAGTTTTATATATCTCAACATTGACCATGGGTCACAAGGCTATGTTACAAAATAATGAACTTTTTTTTTACCTTGCCACCAATGTGCAACACAAAAGCTAATACAATAGCTGATGGAATCCCAACTAAATAGTATGACCCCAGATTCACAAATGCACCAATTTTCTGCCAACCACATCCTCTAGCAGTGCCTGAATTATAATTTGAGACAAAGTAAAGAAAAATATCATTTGTACTAACTGAATAGCTATCACACACCAAAGAATTTGCAGTATTAATTTAACACCCAATGTAAGTTTTCCTCTTCAAGACTTGCTTTTCTTTCAGATTCATTGGTAAGGTTTAAAAAATAAATCATCTATCTCATGCTTATGAGACATTTAAGAAGGAAATGTGGATCCTAAAGAAGAATGGCTACAAAATAAGCTAGCCCTGTTTAAGTCTCAGTTGTCACTTGTCAGTATGACATTCACATATTTATGCAATATGCCATTCACATATAGTGATACATTATGATATATTGGAAGTTCCCATATCCAAACTTGTCTCTATCATTGCTTTTGAGTTATAGCTCCAATGTAGACCATAAATGAAAGAAATGGGAAATAGGAAAAACCTGAAAGAACACATTGGAGTCCATCCAGAAAGTTGGATGTTGCAAGAATTGGTAACATAGCTGACACATATTTGACCACTTCTACTTCATTACTATACGCATAGCCCCATATATTGCGTATTAGTATTGTCACCGTTCCAACTAAGATGCCTTCAATTATGGCAATTACTAAGACAACACACACTGCTAAACGAGCAGCATGTGGATGACCAGCTCCAAGTTCATTTGATACACGAGTGCTGCAAGAATCATGCAAGCAATAATGCAGCTATATACATACTAAAGAGAAAATTAGGAAGAAAACAGAACGTTTGATACATGTGTGCTTAAAGTAAAACGGTGAGATTACCAATTAATTTTGAAACCTTATAAGAAATACTAACCTTACAGCTCCACTGAGTCCAAAGGGGATCATCCAAACAAGTGCTGTGGTATTCAAGCTTAAAAAACCAAGTCATTGACGATAAGTTGATGAAAATAATAATAATAATAATAATGTTGAATTAATTAAGTATAACAATTTTGAAAAGCATATCAATAAATATGAAGCCAACCAGATAGAAAGCACTGATGTTTCCAACTTTGGATTTGGAAGAAGACCCGAAAGGAGAACCATCATTTCAAATGACCACATTTCCAAGCTGTTCACCATTATAATGATAATAAAATTTAGAAACATAAAAAAAGAATTGAATGTGTAACGTTAAGAAAAGCAACACAAAACAGTAAACATTGATATATTGTAATTACCAAACCATAACAGCTGAAGGAATGGCAAGCCTCATAAATGAAGGGATGTTGTGCAATGCCTCTTTGGAAAAACCTGTCCAAGTTTTTGCACAAGAAGGAGAAAACTTGACATAGAGTGAGAGTATGGAAACATTTAACCAGTAAGATATAGCATTTGCTATGGCAGCTCCTCTACTTCCTAGTCCAGATTTGTATACCATAAACCAACATATAAGAAAATGTAGTGAAGTAGTGACTCCAGAGCTGAACATCATTGGAAACACATTATTTTGGCTTTGCAAGAATCTGTTGAGACACTGGAGAAGACCATAGGCAAAAAGGCTTGGAACCATTAACTGAGCATATTTACCAGCTTCAGCAGATATTTCAGGATCTTGGCCAAGGAAAATCAGAATGGACCTTGTGTTAATCCATATAACAGCAAGAGGAATGCTAACAATCATAAGAATGAACATTGCTCTCTGCATGTGTATCCCTAGCATTCTGTGCTGCTTTGCTCCATATGACTGTCCACATAAGGTGTCCAAGGCACTTGCCATTCCCACCTGTTTCAACCAAAAATAATAATATCAATGAGAATAGCTCAGAGTACTCTCCATTATCCATTGCCAGCTTCCTTATCAACTATTTCCTTGAAAAGATAAGTTTGTGATATAAACCATAGGCAACAGGTAACAATTTGAACTAATCATATTGACTTTATGTCCTATATCTAACCTCAGTTATGATTCCAAATTCCAACAATTTAGGATTTACAAAAGTTAGCAAGTGAACAGTACTATATGGAATTTAAGTATGAGTGACTGAAATGTCACAAGTGAGCATTGTATAACTAGAAAAACCCATATATATATTTAGGGTCTCTTTCATTGTGTTCTGATTTTTTTGTTCTTAAAACTGTTTTGTAAAATAATTATGGAAACAGTTGTTTTTTATATTTTATTCTTTTTGAAAGTTAAAAACCAAAACAGAAAACAAAAACAACTATTATAGTTTTCAAAACATTTTTTACAAAACAGTTTACCACGAGTTTTTTAATTTTTTTTGTTCTTAAAAAACTGTTTTGCAAAACAGAAATCAAAGATAGCCGAAATATCTTAAGATTTTGAGTTTGATTATATCGTTACTCTTTTAGTGCATAGTTAATAGTCTCTCCCCTTCCATGAGCTACCCTATCGGCTCAACAGGAAGTACAAAGGGCAGTGGTGGAGCAAGGAGAGCAGGGTGGGCGATACTCAAGTTCATACATTTTTTTAATCTCCAAACTTTATCTTTTTTTTAATTGGGATAAATTATTCTACCTATTTTTTTTTTCATGCTTATCTTTACCTATCATTCTCCAACATCATTAAATCAAAATCTCAATTAATCTTTATCATTTCTCTCTCTTTTCTTAAAATTCTGATCTAACGGTGTTTGAGAGTATATGTATAATAGGTATAACGGTGTTGGAGAGTGTAGGTATACTAGACATGAAAAAAGATAGGTAGAATAACCTATCCCTTCTTAATTATATATAAGACTTTTGTTCTGTCTACCATCTCTATTCTTTTTTTATGATATAAATAATTGTAACTTGCTGAAAAAAAAAAGACATTACAATTTCGTCCCATTACAAAATTTTCTTGGGTTGCCATTGACAAAGAACTATACTTTCTTCAACCAACCAACACAAAACTTGAAATTCAATATAAGGGTATTATTAGATATCAAAGATAAGAACTGACCAATAAACTGAAACCAGTGACAGAGGCAAAAGAAGTGGCCATTGAAGCACCGGAGAGAGCCAAGTTGCCAAGATGCCCCACAAACATGACGGATATAACTTGTAGAGAAAAATTTAAAAGGGTCACAGATACCATAGGCCCTGCAAGCCATAACAGCTTCTTCAGTTCTTCAACGATTTCCCTTCTTTCTATTCCCCCTGGTGATTTATTTTGCTTTACGTCAACTGAGAATCCATCTTCAATCAACGGAGACTGTAGAGATGCATTCTCGTGTTCTCTCTTCATTTTTGCTCGTAGATCCTACTTATAAGTTACGCACAGAGAAAGATAGAGAGATTTTTTTTATTTTTTTTTTGGGTAATATAGAGAGTTTTTTCATGAGCTGCACTGCAACTTCGAAACCATAAGGCTCATGTCATGAAGACACAACGTTTCTTCAGAAATCAAGAAGTCGTATTTTTTTTTTCTCTCTCTATCTGCATGAACATTTCTCTACCAAACGTTATGGTGGGTCGGGACCCGTATCAATACCTAGTCTAAAAATAAATAAATAAATAAATAATAATAATAATAATAATAATCAATATCAACATTTATACTCGATTAAATTAATATTCACTATAATGTCCATATTCATATGAAATAAATGTTTATTGTTATTCTAGTTACCTTCTTTTAATGTCTACTTTACTTATTATAAGTTAGAGATTGGTAGGTATTATAAACCCGTATAAGGCCCGTATACTTGAAAGGCCCAACAAAGGACAAATAGTTAAATAATGCACAGGTAGAAGGCTGGGCTGGGAGAAAGAGGCTCAAATGATTCAAACCCTAAGGTAAATACTATAAATAGGAGATAAAGATCACATGTATTGACTAATGTCTCTTTATTATTATTATTATTACATAATCATTGTGCACACACACTATCCCCTTTTTGACTAATGCATCATAATCGTGGACAATGATTTGCTACCCCCAAGATATCTAATTCATAAGTATCTAGAGAGAGCACAAGATCCTATATTGATCCACTAGCTCTTGGCTAGACATCTCTGTCATATAGACAGAACATTGACATCGTCTGTGGGGATCGAGCATTTTAAATCTCACGAAAAACATGGCACGTACTACCAGGAATAGCTACCGACAACCATTGATATCAAATGCTGAGCCAAGACAAATCTCTGTAATACATGAAGATCCAGTGAGTCAACACGCTCCTAAGAATCAATAGGCGATGGATCATAATGTTGTCCACATTAGTGACATGCATTTTGATTCGACATCAACTCCTGTTGTGAATCAGAATGCTCCATATGTGGAGGGGTTGCAACCAATTGGTGCACAGGCCCCAAATGCAGTGCAGACCACAATTGAAGTTAATCATGACCAGCGGGTTACAGATCTAGCTGTGGTCGCAGTCCTAAAAGGATGGAAGAGATGGAGAGGAGAAATTAACTCCAACGAGAAGAAGATGCACGACGGATCAGGGATTTGGAAGCTAGGTTATGGCAAGCCAGGAACCCGAATCCTAGATAGGTTATGACTCAGGTCATGAATGATTTGAGGATATCAAGCCCTCGCCGGGGTGACACTGAGGAAAGGAATGACCGAGGAAGAAACGACCTCATTCAAATAAGACATGTTGATGAAGGAAATCGAAAGATGGATGATAACTCGGCTCAAAGCTGGGATAGGAGACCTGAAGGTATAATGAATGGAGCTACCCAAAATGAACAACCTAGCTTACATGAAAGGAGAAACAATAAAGGTCATTTGCAAGTAGAGCTAGAGGTAACATTTGAATTATATAATCTCAAATATCCTTAAGACTGGTCCAATTTTGATAGTGTAGATAATTATTGCTTGATAGATCAATCCTTGTGGCAACGATACTTTACTCTTCACTTTATTACTTGTATGACCGGTATACTTGTCGTGATTGTGACAAGTTTTTTGCGTCATTGTCAGGGATTGAGTGCTATCAACATTATTAGTATCTATAACATTATAGATTGGATCTTTTTTTTTATTTTTTTTTATTTTTACTTATCACTAATAATTTTTTTTATCAAGATCAAGAATCAAGAATGCAAAGCAAAGAACGGTTTAAAATCAAACATGCAAGACATAGCTAGAGTGTTGATTTTCCCAATGTCTTCCTGATGAATCTACACACTCCTATAACTAACATCCAACTTATGTTATTGACAATTCTTTCAAGATTGATTAAATCCCAGTCCCTTGGTTATTCAATCCTTTACCTTACTCAAAACCCTAAACCCTTAGTGATTTCTCCTAGGGCAAACATTAAGAACAAGAATTAACATGATAGATTTCGTAAGTCTATCCCTAGATAATACAAAAACCTAGCAATTAATCAGATCGGAATCCTACACCAACATCCCTATTGTCATGCAAGATTCATATATTCATCTATGAGTGATCAGTTCATAAACAAAGCTAGGAATGCAAAACAAATTAATTTCATAAGATAAAACTGAATATCAATTACAAGAAAGGTATAAATATCAAAAGGAATCTATCGGTTCCATCTAACCCTAACTACAATAAAAAACCTAGCTTGACATAGTCAAGAAAACTAAACTAAGAGATGAAAAACTAAAGAAAAACATAAAAGAACGAGGTAGCCGGTCTCCACGGTGAAGTTTTGACCGTTCGTCTCCTTTCTCTGATCCAGAACAGAGCTCTTCTGCCTCTCCAAAGTCGTCCCTAGCCATCCAAAGTCATTAGAAAAGCCCTAGAATGTGTCTTTTATTGCAGAAGATATGTGGGCTTTCATAAACGACATTGCTCGATGTTTTGCTCGCTATAGCGAGCAAATCAGGGAGTTTAAGATGAAAAATAATTTCACTCGCTATAGCAAGTTTATTTAGCGAGTTAATGTGTTGGTTTCATATTTTGAACGTAACTTGGGTTGTACTTGTTCAATTGATGTGATCTTGATCTCATTAGAAAGATAAAAGACATATCTACGACTTCTATGAAAACATGATATCCAAATCCATCATCTTGGATACTAAAAATTGGCTGGAAAATAGCTTTAGGAAGATTCTAAATGGCTGCTCCTTATTTATCGTTTTAATTCCTTCTAGGTTAATCATTGCTCCAATGCTCTGTAATAGCAATTTAAACCTAAAACTGAGAGTAGGGTTATATTGAAAAACTTTTTTTTTACAAACTTACAAACTACATTATGTCTGACCGGTAATACTCTACTAAAGAGTGTCTTACCGGTCAAAGGATCCTATATATATATATATATATATATGGGAAAATATTTTCTCCTGATGCATGAGAATTCAACTCTTATGTTAGTGACTCTTCGATTTACGTACAAAGCTTTTCTTTTCTTTTTTTAATAAATATGAGATCCACCACTAGTTGAGTCACAACATGAGAATTGAATTCTCATGCAACATGAGAAAATTAAATCCCTATATATATATATATATATATATATATATATATATATATATAGGGATGATTATATTTATAAACTTTTTGTTTACAAACTACATTAAATATTTGAACAGTTTGAAGTAATTTATTTTACTTATTTAGAAAAATTATAGAGATTTTTTCGTGCTTCTGTTTATGTAGATAATGACAGCACATGATGGATGACAAGTTTTTGGGATGAAAGGACTTATGAAAAAAAGATTTGCTCTTTAGTGTAAAGCGACCAAACATATTCCAGATTTCCAGCTAAAGACCAAACTGTATGTGCTGTTCAATCTCTCAACATGTTGGTGGGGTAAGTATTTTTCTATGAACCTTTAAGTTGGATTATATTTAGGTGACATTAATTGATTGCTGTTATAAGCACTCTTTTTTCATATATATATTTTCCGTTCTGAACCACTTTTTAATTTTTCTTTTATAGTATATGATTTAGGGACAGGATATTGTGACAACCAAATAAAGTGACGATCAATGTTATGACCAATCATCTCACCGTTAGATTGGTAGTTGCGATCCGACGGTCCTCATTGGTCTCTTAAATAGCACCTCTATATTCGTTTCTCTCTCCCCCTTCTCTATCCGTTCCCTTCTCTCTCTCACTATACACTCTGCCACTGTCGTCGCTGCCCATATCCTCTGTCCGATTACAAACACAGGTGAACCCATAATTTTGATCTGCTAAAAAAGTCGAAATAATTGATCTGCTCATTATTCACGATTTCCTATATTCGTTTTGCAAGTGAGTTAGGGTTCGATTTTTCGAGATTCGATTTCCTTGTCTGTTCAAATTTTGATTTGTAATAATTTTTCATTTTTTTTAGGTACTGTTTTCCATGAACCCATAATATGTCGTTGATTGAACAAATCACTTGTATCCTGTGGGTGGTAACCACCGGGAATCAAAACAACGAAAAGATAAAATTTTAATAATACCTTTGATGAATCTCGAATCAAAAAAATGAATCTGCTAAAAAAAAATTACGGTAATTGATCCGCTTTGCCCAAAAAAAATTAATAATACCTTTGATGAATCTCGAATCAATTATGGGCAGCGGCGGCGGTGGCAGAGTGTATAGTGAGAGAGAGAAGGGAACATAGAGAAACGAATATAGAGAGGCTATTTAAGAGACCAATAAGGACCGTCGGATTGCTACTACCAATCTAACGGTGAGATCCCTATGATTTATGTTAAAATTGATTTATTATATATGCATATTCATTACAAACACTGCATTCGTTTTTTTCGAGTTTCCCTCTCGAGTCTTGTGAATATTCTACCTTGGATAGAGTGGGAGGCGGTGAGATTTGGAACGCTCTGATACCATGTCAAAGAACCTTGGGATACACCACTCCAAGCTAGTTCAAAGGGTGGGAGTGTCCAATATCTTATAAACTCCACATTAATTGTTCATCCAACCAATGTGAGACTACATATCTCAACATATTCTCCTGCCTTCGCTTTGCCTATTAGCTCTCTCTATGTCTGATTGTCTTTGGACTTTGTATGAATACTCTAATTGGTTGAAGACAACATTGGCATTGTGCTCTTCTCCTTTTATTTATTTATTTTGGATTTTTTTCCATAAAGTATTTCTTATTTTTTATTCGATATTATTATTCTCTTATCATCAGAGATAAAGTTATCTCTAATAATCCAAAAACTACATTTTTTGAGAATTGAGAGAATTAATAAAGAATATTTTAATGATTTTATTTATTTTTTTATTATATGACTTTTACCAAAATATCATTTGTTAATTTTCTTCACCCTCAAAATGACATAATTTTGGGATTACTAAAAATAATTTTATCTAAATAATCAATTCAACTCAAAACCTCAAGGCATTGAGTGATGCTATATTAATCATTTTATATCTTCTAACATACCCTTTACATAAGAGTCTTTTGGGTTTGAAGTATGGATATTGCACAGATTCATTTTTTGGTCTACCTTGTGCTGCATAAGCCCAAATTTTATTTACCTCGTGCTTACTTAATTCCACTTTTGGGACGCGAAGATCGAACTCGTGACCACTTGATCACTTCAGCTCTGATACCATATAAAGAATCATTTTAACCAAAAACCTTAAAACATTATATTAATGATTTTATATCTCTAATGCTTCCTCATGCGAGAGAAATGATAAACCTTTATTATTTAAAAAATTTATACTAACAAGTTAGTTGCATCTAGATTTAAAATAAAAAATAAAAAAATCAATTTGTCATAGAAATCTCAACTAATATTCAAGATATGTTGGACCATGATCCTTTTAAACTCCTTCCTATACAAACCAAGGAAAATGTTATATTTACAAATTTTTCGTTTACAAATTTTTACAAATTACATTAAATATGATCGGTCATACTTCATGTCAAGAGTGTACGACCGGTCATATTTAATGTAATTTGTAAAATAAAATTTATAAACGGATCATTCCCCGTAAACCAATGCGTGTTGGTACATATTTGGATTCCTAAAACATATTTGGATTCCTAAAACCTAGTTTTTAGAAGATCGAGTGCATTATATGTTTTTATTATAGGACTCTCAAAGTCCATTCTAGATATTATTTGACTATTTATTTATATTCTTTTCTAAAGTAGAGTCCACCTCGGTAGCTTGCTATCTATTAAGGCTATAAACGAATGTCTCAGGTTTTCAGTAACTTTGATCAAATTCACATCCAGCAACCTTTTACACACAGCACATCAAAAGTCCGAAACATACTCTTTTCATTCATCTATTCCCTGGATAAAACATTAAAAGATGTCCCCTACCTATATTCTTCAGTTCCAATTGCTAGTTGCATCATCTATATTGCACACTACTTTAGATAATCAAAGATCAGGTTAATAACCTTTCGGCCATGCACATTTGCACCTAGACTTTTTTCCTACTGGAAGAATAGTGACAAAGCTTGTATTGCTTTCATCCAAATAGAACTTAGTCAGAAAGTGTATCTACAAAGATATTGCAGCTTCATGAGACTAAGCTCTCTGGTGTTATTGAACAATAGACTCTAGCTGTAGCCTTCTTTGCCTGAATAAGGAGTCATGAAAATAAAGGCATGTCAGCAACCAACATCACATAAATGAAAGAATGAAAGGGATTATAAAAAAATGCTGAAGTTCACCTCTTGCTCCCAATCAGTGCGTATAGTAATGATCATTAGAGAAATTACTTGAACAATGAGTGCACATATAATCCCCAGCCAAAGCCCCTACATACATTATTTAGCAGGTAGAAAGAAATCAGATCATTGCAATTTTTGTTACAAGGCTAAGCTACAAAAGAATGAATTTTTTATTTTATTTTATTTTTACCTTGCCACCAATGTGCAATACAAAGGCTAATACAATAGCTGATGGAATCCCAACTAAATAGTATGACCCCAGATTCACAAACGCACCAATTTTCTGCCAACCACATCCTCTAGCAGTGCCTGAATTATAATTTGAGACAAAGTGAAAAAAATATCATTTGTACTAACTGAGTAGCTATCACACACCAAAGATTTTGCAGTATTAATTTAACACCTAATGTAAGTTTTCCTCTTCAAGACTTTCTTCTCTTTCATATTTATAAATAAGTTTAAAAAAATAAATCGTCTAATTCATGCTTATGGTCATGGAAATGTGGATCCTAAAGAAAAACGGCTACAAAACAAGCTAACCCTGTTAGTCTCAATTATCAGTATGCCATTTAGATATTTACGCAATATGCACTATGAAAACCAAAGAAAATCAAATCTTACGGTTGTTTGACTGAAATCTGCAGACACGCTTATTAGTGTTACTTTGTAATTTATTAAAGGGTTTATCATCTATCATTTAATATGACCACAAAAAATTTCCTATACACACAACATTTTATGAGGCCCGCAGCCAAAAAAAAAAAAACTCCGGCTCGCAAAACGAATCTCTATAACATAACAGAATCACTTTTCCTACGACATAACTCTTATAAAACCCTTTATTAAAATATTATCACAGAATACAAGTTCCTTTATTTTTTATTGGTACTTTCCATTTCCCCTGCCTGTCCTGTTTCATTGCTTACAAAATATTGCTTCAAAAAATTTTGCTTACTTATTACTTGATTTTATGCTAATTAGAAAAATCTTATAACAGTACATAATTTTCAATTTTTCACAATTTCTACCAATCTACATCCATCCTTCCTGTAAGCACTTAATCTGTAAAAACATAACAGCCTTACGGGTATTGGCTCAGAATAACAAGCCCTCATTAGTATTTAACTAAAATTTGATAACATTATTTTTTAGCATGCAGCACTATTAGCATCTTTCGTAGGGTATCAGAGAGGTTATACTTATACAGTATTACATATTGGATGTTCTCATACCCGAAATTGTCTCTATCATAGCTTTTGAGTCATAGCCTCCTATGTAGACAATAAATGAAAGAAATAGGGAATAGGGAAAACCTGAAAGAACACATTGGAGTCCATCCAAAAAGTTGGATGTTGCAAGAATTGGTAACATAGTTGCCACATATTTGACCACTTCTACATCATTACTATACGCATAGCCCCAGATATTGCGTATTAGTATCATCACCGTTCCAACTACGATGCTCTCAATTATGGCAATTACTAGGACAACACATACTGCTAAACGTGCAGTACGCGCATGACCAGCTCCAAGTTCATTTGAGACACGAGTGCTGCAAGAATCATGCAAGCAATAATGGAGCCATATACATACTTAGCAAGAGAAAATTTTCAAAAAGAAAACTAGAAAGAGAACAGAATGTTTGACAAATGTGTACTTAAGCAAAACGGTGAGATTGACACTGAATTCTGAAACTTCGTAAGAGATACTAACCTTACAGCTCCACTGAGTCCAAAGGGGATCATCCAAACAAGTGCTGATGTATTCAAGCTGAAAAAACCAAGTAAATGACACTAGTTTGATGAAAATGATAATAAAGTTGATCAATTATGTGTAGCAACTAACAAATGTGAAAAGCATCTCAAATATGAAACCAACCAGATAGAAAGCACTGATGTTTCCAACTTAGGATTTGGAAGAAGACCAGAAAGGAGAACCATCATTTCAAATGACCACATTTCCAAGCTGTTCACCACAATCATGATAATAAAAATTATAAAACATCATTAAGATAAAAAAAAGGGCCGGCTTGGCTCAGCGGTAAGCTTGCTTTCCGTGGTGTGTCAGGTTGCGGGTTCGAATCAGTCTCTCTGCAAAAAGCAGGGAAAAGACTGCCTAGAATATTCCTTCCCCAGACACTCACGAAGTGGGTATTTGAACTGCGTCGGCCCTTTTTATCATTAAGATCTCAAAAATAAATTGAAAGAGTAATGTTAAGAAAAGAAACAACACAATAAATATTGATATACTGTAATAGGTACTATTAAAGTATTAAGAGAATGTATATACCAAACCATTAAAGCTGAAGGAATGGCAAGCCTCAGAAATGAGGGAATATTATGCAGTGCCTCTTTGGAAAAACCTGTCCAAGTTTTTGCACAAGAAGGAGAAAACTTGACATAGAGTGAGAGTATGGAAACATTTAACCAGTAAGATATAGCATTTGCTATGGCAGCTCCTCTGCTCCCTAGTCCAGACTTGTATACCATAAGCCAACATATAAGAAAATGCAGTAAAGTAGTGACTCCGGAGCTGAACATCATTGGAAACACATTATTTTGGGTTTGCAAGAATCTGTTGAGGCACTGAAGAAGACCATAGGCGAAAAGGCTTGGAACCATTAACTGAGCATATTTGCCAGCTTCAGCAGATATTTCAGGATCTTGACCAAGGAAAATCAGAATGGACCTTGTGTTAATCCATATAATTGCAAGAGGAATGCTAACAATCATAAGAATGAACATTGCTCTCTGCATGTGTATCCCTAACATTCTGTGCTGCTTTGCTCCATATGACTGTCCACATAAGGTGTCCAAGGCACTTGCCATTCCCACCTGTTTCAGCCAAAAATAATAATATCAATGAGAATAGCTAAGAGTACTCTCCATTATCCATTGCCAGCTTCCTTATCAACTATTTCCTTGAAAAGATAAGTTTGTGATATAAACCATAGGCAATAGGTAACAATTTGAACTAATTATATCTCCTATATCTAACCTCAGTAATGATTCCAAATTCCAACAATTTAGGATTTACAAAAGTGAGCAAGCGAATAGTATTGTGAGGAATCCAAGTACGAGCGAATGAAATGTCACATCAATTAATAATAAATTGAGTGAGCACCGTATAAATAAAATGATTCATATATCTAATGTCTTAAATTTTTGAGTTTGATTGTGGTGTCTAAATCAACTTTATATCGTGATTCATTAAGCACATAAATAACGTCTCTCCATGCCATGAGCTCTCCAATTGTCCCAACAAAAAATACAAAGGGCAGTGGTGGAGCAAGGAGAGTAGGGTGAGCGATACTCAAGTTCATACAATTTTTAATAGCGAAACTTTATCTTTTTTTAATTATACAGACATTGATCTCCCCAAGCTCAAATAAGACTTTTGTTGTGACTACCATATCTATTTTTTTTTATGATATAAATAATTGTAACTTGCTGAAAAAAAAAAAGACATTACAATTTCGTCCCATTACAAAATTTTCTTGGTTTGCCATTGACAAAGAACTATACTTTCTACAACCAACCAACACAAAACTTGGAATTCAATATAAGGGTATTATTAGATATCAAAGATAAGAACTGACCAATAAACTGAAACCTGTGACAGAGGCAAAAGAAGTGGCCATAGAAGCACCAGAGAGAGCTAAGTTGCCAAGATGTCCCACAGACATGACAGATATAACTTGTAGACAAAAATTCAAAAGGGTCACAGATATCAAAGGCCCTGAAAGCCATAACTGCTTCTTCACTTCTTCAACAATTTCCCTTCTTTCTATTCCCCCTGATGATTCGTTTTGCTTTACGTCAACTACGAATCCATCTTGAATCAACGGAGACTGTAGAGTTGCGTTCTCGTGTTCTCTCTCCATTTATGTTCTTAGATCCTACTTCTTAGTTACACAGAGATTGCGTGTTATGTTTTGTCACATGTTACAGTGCAATTCTGAAACCAAAAGGTTCATATTATGAAGACACGAACCGAATCTTTTGAAGTCACGAAGTGCCCCTGTAAGGTTTTATTTTCATCCTCTCATTTCCTTGTAAATTGAATGAACAAACAGATTTTATAAAAGTAGTTTTTTTTTTTCTGAGATAGGATATCAATTAGTGTTATGAATGAGGATATTGTAACATTCAAAAAAATTTAGTAGTAACTTACTACCATAAAAAAAAAAAAATATTAAAAAGTTTTTGATGAGAAAGAAAATGTTAATCTAATGGTGATTAGATAGGTAGTAAGTTGGTAGTGGAAAATTTTGATAGTGGGAATATTCCTCCTCATGTCTTATTACTAATGTCATTGTGCATTTTATTGAATCGCTAGATCGATTATGTTGATCCAACTGTTATAATTTAATTTTTTAAAAACCTTCTTTTTTCTCACTATATTTAATATTTAGGTTTGGTGTTTGTCATTTTAGGAAATATACGGACACATAAAAATGGAAATCATGGGAGAGAGAAAGTAGGTGGTTTTTTTAACTTAAAATTTAAATAAAAAAATTATTTTGTATCTATCTCT
The DNA here is from genome assembly GCA_032173675.1 of Gastrolobium villosum. Lineage (NCBI taxonomy): Eukaryota > Viridiplantae > Streptophyta > Magnoliopsida > Fabales > Fabaceae > Gastrolobium > Gastrolobium villosum. The sequence continues at coordinate 21,815 of JAVKPL010013627.1, read as the reverse complement.
CTCTTAAAATGACATAATTTCATGTTATTTAAAATGACAAACACTTCTCCCTTAATATTTTATATTTATTTCCACTTTTCTATAATTATGATTCTCCATTTTAATGTTTTTACATTAAAGGGAAAAACTAATCTTATGCTACATGTGAAAATCTCTTTCCTACACACCCTTCGATAATTGTGCCACCTTTTTTTTCAGGTGGCGGAACCCACAAGTTTATCTCTATGACATGAGATAACTTATCTCCTTTAACATAAGATTAATAAAACTATACGTTAAATATGAGAAATCATAACCAGAAAAAAAGTGAAAATAAAAATAACCGTTAGATCAACATCATTGATATAACTGTTAAACAAAATGATAGTGACATTAGTAGTAATACTAATTGGTAGTAACAATATCTTATGTTAATTTTTTTATAATAAAAAAAAAATCAAAAGTTCCTCTTGGGAAAAGTGTTTTTTTAAGCTGTAACAACTTCTTTAGAAATATGATTTTTTTGGTAAGCAATATTTGCTTTTAAATTTTAAACTAAAAAATTTATATAATAAGTAAACAATTTATAACTTTATTTTAAAACTTTTTCCTTAACTTTAACTTAAAAGTAGTTTTAGGTTAAGAGAGAGAGAGGAGGGGTGCTAAGGTGTGCATGACAACCTTCCCGGAACCTATTCTTTTTTAATTTTTGTTCCCGGGAACAGAAATGGATAAGAAACTCGTTTGGTAAAACTGGTTTATTTTTTTGTTCCCGGGATAAACCCGTTTAATTTTTGTGCCGGGGAACAAAAAAAAGAATAAAATTTTTTCTGTTTTTTTGTTCCCGGGCACAAAATGAGAAACACTTATCTCTCCCAATCACTCTCTACCTCTACTATCATCACCACCACCATCGTCGCCGCTACCATCGTACCACTAGTGCCGTTGTCACCACCACGATGTCACCGTCACCATTACCACCACCTCCACCCATCAGGACCACCATGTCACCGTCACCACCACCACAACTATCGCAGCTGCCGCCGCCGCCACCACTATCACTATCATCGTCACCGTCACCACCACCATCATCGCAACCACTGTCGTCACCGCCACAATCGCCATCACACGCCACTGCCACCACCACCACCACCATGACGCCACCACTACCATCACCACCATTGTCACCAACCACCACTTCCATTGCTGCAGCCACCACCGTCACCGTAACCGCCACCGCCACCGCCATCAACCACCACCACCATCGTCACAGCCATTACCGTCACCATCGCCGCCGACATCAACCACCACCACTATCCTCATCATGTCACTGTCGCCGCCACTATCACCGTCACCGTCACCACCACCATCATCGCAACCACTGTCGTCACCGCCACCATCGCCATCACACGCCACTACCACCACCATGATACCACCACTACCATCACCACCACTGTCACCAACCACCACTACCATTGCCACAGCCACCGCCGCCATCAACCACCACCACCATCGCCACCATTACACCACCCCCGCCACTACCATCACCACGCCATCGCCACCAATACACCACCCCCGTCACTACCATCACCACGTCATCGCCATCACTACCACCACCACCACCACTGTCACCGCCGCAGCCACTGTCACCATCACCACCACTATGCCACTACTATCACTGTTGTCGCCACCAACTACCATACCCACCACAATTGTCGTAGCTACTGCAATCACCTCCACCTCCACCACCACCACCATCCCCACCACTACCACCGTCACCGCCACCATTACCAACGTCATCTTCGCAGCCATTGCCGTCTCAACCACCCCCACTATCTTCACCACGTCACTGCCACCACCACTACCGTACCGCCGCCGCCACCACTACCATGCCACCCGCCGCCACCACCACCACCACCACAATCACACCATAAGGAAAGGAAAGTGATGATCCGGAGTTTTTTTTTATATTTAATCAGAATTATTTTTTATTATATTATTTGTTGTGTTATCAAACACAATTCTCATTCTCGGAATAAAAATATAACATGTTATCAAACACATTTTTTTTTAGAAATTGTTCCAAGACACAGAAATAGAAAAGAATTGTTTCTTTTCCAAAACATGCTCGAAATTCCATTTTCTTTTTTCCTTTTACTATTGATTTGTCTATTTGCATAGGAATTTCTCTACCTCGCCATTAAGATGGGGTAGGGTAGGGACCGTATCAATACATGTTTAAGAAAAAACATCAATATCAGGATTCTTAGTTGATTAACCATAAGTACTCATTCATATGAAATGAATATATTTATATACCCAAATCTAAACTTTTTGTCTGCAATTCATTTAAATAAGACATGTTATTTTTTATTTGTCTAACAAACTAATAAAATGAAAAAAAAAATATTTTAATTTTAAAAATAGTTATAAAAAATAACAAGATAAATAACATTAATATAAGATATGGTGTCACCATAGGTACAATAACCGTGTACCAATATATTTTCATGAGAATTTTTTTTTTGCTGGGTAAATATTTAATTGGTGAATAATTTTTGTGAAGTACCAAATGCCAATATTGTTGACAAGACTACGCTTAAAATTGGCATGATGCTCTCTTTATTGCAATATCATTGCCCAAATTGGAAAAAAAATAAACGACACATGCCCGTGATATTGTGATAAACAGGAATCTGTTATGCACATTATTGACAGAAAGATACATTGACATCAAGACAAATGTACCAATATTGGTGGGGTCTACTTTGTAAATAAAAAAATAGCATAAATTTTTTAAATTTATATATTTTATGTAAGATACTATAAATTAAGTAATGAAAATAATAAACTCATGATAATTAACAAAATTAAACTTTTATTACTTAAATCAATAATTTTTATTTACTTAAATTATTTTAAAATATATATATATATTAATATATATATATATATATATGTATGTATGAAAAAATAATAAAATAATTTATTCAAAAAATAATAATAATAATAAAATAATAAGACCTTCGGAATCATATAAATGCCTCGCATTGTTCATATAAATGCCAAAACATTTGTTACCAAAAAAAAAAAAATGCCAAAACATAATATGCTTGTTGAAAGTTATAATCTTTGCTTAAAAAAAAATTATTCTTTTGAAGTATATTTAGTATTAAAGTGAGTAAATAAAAAATTTTACCAAAAAAAAAAGTAAGTAAATAAAAATAACTTTTACTTGAAAAAAATAAAGATAAGTTAATTATGATATGTTTTAAATAAAATCAAGAATGAATACACCTTTAATTGTTTCTCTTTAATCATGGTCAATGGGAAAGAGTCATACATAATTTATCATATATGTTATTATTTTTTTAGGTCATGAACCTCCATATATGGCCATGTGGGGTTTGGGAAGATGACAAAATACTAGTGGAGCACGTCTGTGTGGAAATGAAAAGCTTGAAAGGCATAGAAAAGAAGCCAATCTTGTTGCAATTGACTAAACAAAAAGACAAAATGTTTTCACCAAAAAAAAAGACAAAATGCAATCCAAGTTCTATTGTAAATTTGTAACGGCTGACTCATTTCCCTCTTTCATTATTTTCTTTCCAATTTTATTTTTTTTAATTCAAGATCCTAATTATTCCTTTGGCTAGTCAAATCCTTCGGATACCTTCACAACTCAAGCAGGAAAAAGGGGCCACATGTGTATAAAATTATATTTGAGTTGGCCCGGGTGACAATTATTCAACTCTGACTCTATAAAATTCTCTCCAAGATTCGAACCAATAATCTTTTGGTAGTTCATCTGTATTGGGGCTCGCACTGCAACTTGAGCCAACCCTAGGGTTTGGTTACACTTTCATATATTTTTGAGTTGTAATAGTCTGAGAGAGGAAAAAATCATGTAGAATTTTATCACTCTTGTGGTCCTGCCAAGCTCGATAAGTTTAATTAATAGGAAAAAGAAGTATCATTTAAAATGACACAAGTTGTGTCATTTTATATGATTTACACAAATTATGACTGGTCATATTTTGTGTAAATCTGAAAAGTTAATTTTTTTTTCTTTCTACTCTGTATAAGTCACTAAAAGACACAATTGTGTCCTTTTAAATGATACACACTAAATCCTTAATTAATTAATCAATGAATCGGTGAAAAAATTTCAAAAAATGAAAAAAAAAAGTGTGAGTAATACTTTAATTTTTAAATCATGATGTTGACGGAAGTTTAATATGTTTATGGGTGCGAGTTACAGTATTTATGTCACTTCCCAGATAATGTTAGTGGAATTCGAACCGAGATTCTCTCTCACCACTCAGTCCTCATGCTACCAACTGAGCCACCACACTTGGGTGAAGTTTAATATCTATCACTCGAGATATATAGATTTTTTTTTTCTTTTATTTCTGTTATTACGAGATAGTTTCTTTCATTTTAAAATTAAAATGAAAAAAAAAAACACTATGCACCACTAGAAATTCATAAATCACTTATCCGAAAAAAAAAAAAATTCATAAATCACTGATGGAATTCTGTAACCAATGATAGTGACAATCTTTAAACGGATTTTCGTTGTATACATCATTGGCAAATGCATCGGATCTCACATCCTCCTTTCGACGACCAATGATATGAATTGACGGAAAATTAGCCGTGGGAATGTACGGCAGACACTTTGGTTCCGTCAAAATATTCCTTCCCATGACAAAATTTCCAACGGACTTTGTCGGTGGGAAAATCCGTCGAAAATGAACAATCCGACAAAATTATCATCGTTTTCACGGAATATAATTGTAATTTTATAGTCGTTGACATGTTATTATGTACTAAAATGACCGAACATATTCCAGAGTTATTGATCCAGCGGGAACAAAATTAAATTTCAGAATTTAATCCGCCCAAAAATTAATGGATTCACTTTTTGAAAGTCATAAGTTTTAGAAAGGATGGAAAGATTTAATCCGAAACTAAATTAGTCGGATTCATAAGAACTTTCAACATTGAAAAAAATTGACTTAATATTGTTAAAGAAAGCAAAATTGTCTTATATTTTTTTTGAGATAAGTATGTAAGAGAAAGGAAAGTAATTGGAAAGGTACAAACAAATCCATTGAAAACTTAGGAGTGGATGGCCAATCCTAACTCTGCTTTTATGTATTAGTCAACTCAACATCACCTATTTTTCTTTTTTCTTTTTATTTTTATTTTTATAAATTACAGATATTCTCCACGGGAGATAATTCTGCGATAACATTCACATAATTGATACATAAATAAAGAAGATATATGGATTGCAAAATAATTAAAACTATTTATTTTCTATATATGAATAGATTTATCTTGTGAAAATTGTTGGTTTTTAAGCTTTAATACACAGTACCAAATTATATCCTAAATTACAAGAAAAAATACCAAGTGTTTATTTTGGTGAGCATATATATATATATATATATATGAAAAATAATTTGTAATGTGACTGAATATAAGTATTGGTGCCGCCATTCTTAAAACTACATCTTTTTGAATTAAATGAAGGGTTTTAACTTTGTTTATTTTTTGTATCATATGAAGGGTAAAGTATTTCTCAAGTCACTCGAGATAAGTTATATATAGAGATTCCCAAAACTACGTCATTTTGAATTAATGAAGAGTTTTTTTTTTATAAACATTAATGAAGGGTTTTAACTTTGTTTATTTATTTATCATATGACCCTTTATTAATTCAAAGCGACCTAGTTATATGGATCGCTAGAGATAATTTATCTCCAGTAAATGGAGAAATACTTTACCCATATATAAAACAGAAAAATATTTCTGCAGTTACTGTAAATAAGTTATCTGCATTTACTCCCAAAATGATGTCGTTTTGGTGTTGAAATATTAAAAAATTATAATTATAAAGACTATTATAACCCTGAAATAAATTAAAATTACAAAAACACCTTGATTTCCGTCTCAAAACGACGTCATTTTGGGCTCAATCCAGATAACTTATCTGCATTAATTGTAGGAAAACGATCCCTATATAAAATTGGGTTTATTTTTTCTGCAATGAGGGCCAATTTAGTGTAATGTATAAGGTCTAATAGTATAAGTTTATATTTACGTTATGACATTTTTAGTTGTTTGGTGTGATTATCGCATAGCATAAGTTTATACAGCAGAAACCCTTAATGCATCTAAATGATGTATAAATAAATCATGCCTAAGGGGGTGGGATTATGCCTAATAAGGGGTTGATGTATTAATATTGCTGACCAGTGCAATTATCAAGAATAAATATATTATTTCATTATTACTATATTAAAATAAAAAATAATTTTTTAATATATTACTTTTTAAAATATTAGAAATTTTTTATTATAAAAATTAATATATATTTTTGGATACACTTAATAATAAATATTTATAAAAATTAATATCATATTATATATTTGTAAGAATTATATAAATTATTTCTTAAAGGATATTTTGGTTAAAAATATTTATTTTTATCCTATATATCTAGTATTATACCGTGCATTACCAAACACTAGATGATATTATATTAAACAATATATTATCTTATACATTACAATGCCAAAAGCTGAATAGTATTAAAATTTAACTAGATCTTATCCTATTCTGTGCACCAAACAATGTTTGAATGTAGATAAGTTATCCACATTGAGCCCAAAATGATGTCGTTATGGGATGGAAATCAAGGTATCTTTGTAATTATAACTTATTCCAATGTTATAATAGTCTTTTTAATTATAATCTTTAAACTCAAAATGATGTCGTTTTGAGGGTGAATATAGATAACTTATCTTTATTCATTAAAGCCTATAAAATTATCAAACCAACATATATAAACAGAAAATTTCCATGTAATTAAACTCTCATTAATTATGTGCAGAATTCAGAAAAAGGTTGGATAGACAGACATATAAAAAGATATTTTTGGAAAATTAAACTATTATAGGATACTATATGTTATTTTTATCTAGATATTCTTTAGATAATTTATGAATTTATTATCAAGTAATGAAATCTTCATATGAATCAATAAAATTATTTGTTTTTTGAACCATGAAATCATTTGTGATTTGTAAGACGTAATCTTGTGTCAAATTCCCGTGCAAACGTAAGCTTGTCCTGTATTACTTATAGCCTATGTTGAATCGACACGTATGACACGACACGACACGACACTCCGACACGTTAATTCTAAAAAATGTTAAATTTTGACACGTTAAGACACGTTTTGATATTATATAATATTTTTAATTTACGTAATGTATATTATATTTAAAATTCAATAATCTAATAAAAATAAAGCTAAACTTATAATACCCATCAATTTTGCCAAAAAACATAAAAAAAATCCCAAATATTTATATTAAACTCAATAAAATAGTAACTGTAATCTAACGACTCTAATAGTTTGAACTCAAAATGCAACGCAGCATAATTTTTGAGTCTTTTCAACTAGTATTGGAGTGTCGGAGTATCAGGAAGTGTCGGACACGACACATCAGAAATTTTGAAATGTCAGTACTTCATAGCTTATAGCTTGCTACGATGACCAATCACTATCACAAATAATAACGTAACTCTTATAAAACCCTTACTATATGGGTTTTTGTTTTGTCCTTTAACATGATATAACAAAGTTTCCTACACACACAACATTTTGTGGGGCCCACATTTTTTAAAACAAAAAAAATAAATAAAAATTAAGGCACGCAAAACGAATCTCTATAACATTACACAATCACTTTTCCTACAACATAACTCTTATAAAACCCTTACTATATCACCATTAATAAAAACTTTTGAAAAGACATGCTTACGAATTTTATTGTAGATGTTGCCTTCAAATTTTACAAATGAGTGGGTCTTGTTACACTTCTTTCGATCTTTCATTGCACACTGCATGGCAAAAGTGGGAAACAGTTACGAGTTTAAGTGTGAGTAAATTTTATTCCACATTAAGAAGAATTTTAAAAAATAAATATTGTATAAGTAGAACGATTTATGAATTTATGTCGTAAAACTTAATTTAACATATTATATAAGAATCCATATTTCTTAATTGGGTTTTATAAGAGTTATGTTGTAGGAAAAGTGATTGTGTTATGTTATAGAAATTCGTTTTGCGTGCTGAAGTTTTTTTTTTGCTGCGGGCCCCACAAAATGTTGTGTTTAGGAAAAAAATTTATAATCATGTTAAATGATAGATGATAAACTCTTCTTGATTAGTCCAATAACAATTGAGCTGGATCACACACGCGGTTGAATTTGATCCGCTAAGTATTTGAGTGTATGTTGTGGCTAGTGCTACAAAATGTATAGACGAACAACATGACGTACTCGAGATGGGAGGTCTAGCTCTGATTCTCTTGGTATTTGATTGGAGAAACATGAATAGGTATTCATAAGACACTTTGATACTCAAGCCAATAGATATCTATATATATAGGATTGCCTCTATATATACAGTGCGTGAGAGTTTTGCTTATGGCGCTTTAGTACAACGGTGATTCAATTTTATTGGTGTGCAAGTGATCCCATATGTAGAATGATTATTAATGGGCTATACCTTGTAGATGTAGTTGGAAACTGGTCCCTATCCCTTAACTATTGACTATTAGGAAGGCAGTAGGATTTTGAGATGCTGATGCCTTATAGCTGCAAATATTTAATACTTTATCACATTTGTTTGATCATGATTTTTGATATTTAATGTTTTCACATTAAATATAGGAAATCACGATCATACAAAAGTGGAAATAAATATAATTATTGGATCAACATAATCGATCTAACGGTGAAATTGATTGGTAGTAACACTAATTGATTGTTACAATATCCTACCACATATATATATATATATATATATATATATAAATACTGTTTTAGGATTTTTTTTTTCAATTTATATTTATATGATATTACTTTATTCCATGAAATAAAATAATAAACTAATTTTATAAGATGTAATTTTTAATCATTTTTATTTCTCGGGTGACAAACACAAATTTTGATAATTAATTTTGTAATTACTAGTTTTATTTATTTTTCATCAATCAATTCATAGTCAATTTATTTTTAATTTAAAAAACTTTTAGGGCATGTTTGGTGCACCTGATAAGGAGAGCAGGATAGGATAAATTATCATATCCTACTCTTATACGATGTTTGGTAAACCAATGGGATAGGATAGAGTTATCGTATCTGCTAATTTTATCCTACCCATGAGCGGATAACATAACCTAAGCGGTAGGCTGGATTAAGTTTCGGTCGGATAGGATAAGAAAATTAAGAGAAACTTTGGACCAAAAGCCCTCGACATTCACCTCCTCCGCCTCCAACGAAGTTCTCGCAACACTCCAATATCTCCTCGCCGTTGCCGTCAAAGACAATAAAAGGAAACATCATTTTGCCTCTCTGAGCGAAAATGAAGCTAGAGGAAGACGTGATTGATGCATCCAAAAGAAAGACTAGGGAGGCGGAGATTTGGGGCCTTGGCAATTCTTTCCCTCAATTAAATCAAATGATTGCTGGGAATTTTAATGCTCTAGCAATGGCTTCTTGTCTGCATCTCCGTAATGAAGACTCATCCTCAACTCATCCAGATGAGCGAAAGCCTAGAAAAAGAGGTAGGAAACCTGCTAATGGGAGAGAGGAACCACTGAATATATATTTTTCTTTAATTCCATGAAGTTGATTTTTATGTATTAATATATATATATATATATATTTTAAAAAAAAAAGTTTAAATTTTTTTGAATAATTAAAAATAGATGTTAACGTATAAATAAGTTAAGAGAATTTTTTAAAAAAAATGTTTATAAAATTATGTTGCAAAGGGTATTTTTGTCTACTTATATCATATCCTGGTGTTGTCTGACTGACTTCAAATACATGATTGGATAATATGATCTTATCAGACTGTTTATCTAGTGTACATCAAACATATGATAGGATACGAGCTTATCATGTCCATATCATATCTTATCCTTATATTCTTATCCTATCCGTTCTTATCATATTATGTCCACCAAACGAGCCCTCAATGTCAAAATCAGGCATGACTTGTTTATTGAAAAGTATCTTCCTTCTTAAAAATGAGATTTAGAACTTTTTAACAAGTTTTTGTACCAAATCAAAATTAATTTTATTCACAAATTAATTATTAATATTTTCAATATTAGGATTTTGGCTCACAAGAAAAAACAATAGTTCACAATTTTTAAATTAATGTAATCTTAAAGCATGGTAGCACAACAATAATTACATAGATATAGAGTTTAAGGGTTACTTAAAAAAGATAAACACGAGACCACCGTAAACATTCAGTGGGGAGAAATAAATGTACATTCAATTAATTTCAGTTTTAGAAATAAATGACCATTATACTCTACATAGGAATAAAAATCTACCAATCTCCCCACCCAGAGACATTTATTTAAACAAAACAATTCTCTGAATTGATATGATCACAAAAATGTGAACTAAAAAAAACAAGTATTCATAAACATTGTTCCAACTCAAAGGAATACTAATATCATACGTCTATGATACTTATATGTGAATTGTTTTTGTTATGTTACATGGTATAAAACCAAACTTCCTACTCTCACAAAAGGAGGAGAGAGGAGAGAGAATAGGAAAAGAGAAAAAATTTAAAGTGAGTCTCGTATAAAATTTGTGTGTGTAGGAAGATGGTTTTATGTTATGTAACATAATAAAAACAATCCCCTACTTATATCTCATTTACCTAACAAAATGTGAAATGTTGTTTAAAGAAAAAGCATAACAAAGTTGCATGCAAAAAACAAGCTGTTATGGACTTATATGTGAGGCCTATTTATTATCAGGTCCACAACAAAGGGTCATTCAAATATAAATCTGATATAATCAAATAAGGATATCCATCAAAGACATTAATCCTAATATGACAGTATTAATTATTAAACATGGGCTTGGGCTGCTAGAAGAGGCACAGAAGGTCCATAATCATAATACTCACAGGAAAACTCTATAAATAAGAATTAAAGCCTACAGGTATGATGACTCTCTATTGCTGTTATACTATCACTGTGCACACACACCACCTCTTTGGAAAAGCCATTCTTTATTCTTAGTGCATAGTGATATGCTAAAGTCAAAGGTATCTAATTCATAGATACTTTAGAGAGAGCACCTAAATCCAAAATAACTCACTAGCCTAATGGGCTAGACATCTCTGTCTTCAAGTTAGAACATTGTCATTTTCTGTGGGGATTAAATCCAGGACCACAATCAAGAATGATAGTTCGTAGAAGGAGTAGCGGTAATTGCCGCCACATCCAAATCCATCGTTGAATCCTGTCGTGGAGGAGATAAATCAACCACAAAGTCAGCCTAAGAATGAGGTTGATTATGATGTTGTTCACGAGAGTGAGGATGTCTCAGATACATCCTCTACACCAGCTCCAACAGATAATCCTCAAAACCTGATAATAGCTCCTCATTATTAGCCTGTAGATACGACAAATCGTGTTGCGTTTGCTGCAGATCCAAACGCTTTCCTTGAACAGACCGCGTTTACTGTGATCTTAAGGCGGATGGAGGAGATGGAACAACGTGACTATCTTCAATGGGGGAAGATGTTAGAAGGTTTCAAGAGATGGAGCAACGTAACAATCTTCAGCGGAAGGAACATGTCAGAAGATTTCAAGAGATTAAGGAGTGTCTGATGCAAATAAGGAATCTGGAACGTGCTGGAGACCGGATCTAAGATGGAGAGAACCGCAGAAGAGAAACTCACGGGGAGATTCGTCAACCTAGGAATGCTAATGATCAGGTCCGGGTTAATACGGATCATAACCTGGATACTAGAATCCTATATGTAATTACTGAAGGACAAGGAGTGGCTAACATTGGTGGGATTGCAAATCCTAAATCAGGTCCAAATTGAGAACATTATTGAAGTTCGCAGCCCTGATAATAACCATAATGTGAGTATGATAATTCCTACCCTGAATGCTAGATCGGGAAAGGATATGGAGAACAATCAGAGTGATATGTATCACAACCGGGATATCCAGTTTTAATATAACCGGGATCAAGTACAAGGTCGTGTTGAAGCTAGTGCATATATGAGGAAATATATTAAGGGACAATACAATAATAATCTCTTTACTAGTGAAATTCTTAATACTCCGTTCCCAGAGGAGTTTGACTAGGCACACTTGTCGAAATACGATGGAAGCCAGGATCCACAGGTCCATATAGACGCATTTGACATTGTTATGTATATCAGAGGAATTGATGAGCTCATCATTTTTCGGATAATTGCTACAACTCTAACTGGAGCTACACATACATGGTTCTCAACTCTGCCTGTGAATTCAATTGGATCTTTTGAAGATTTTGAAGAAAAGTTTTTACTGAATTTTGCAACGAGCAAGAAGCATCCAAAGTCCGAGTATGCACTTGGGAAAATTCAAAAGCAACCTGGAGAGACTCTCCAGAAATATTTGAACTGTTTTAAAGATGCAGCATTACAAGTTTCGGGTTTACAAGAAAATGTTCATGTGCATTTGATTGTGGCTGGCTTGGACGGTTCATCTCCGTTGGCAAAATCAATATATAAAGATCCAGTGAAAACACTAGAAGAATTCAGAGCTCGGTCAAAGAAGTACTTGGAGTTTGAGCAAATGGAGATAGCAAATGCATCAGGAGAGGAGAATAAGAACCAAAGTCCAAAAAGAAAAAGTCCAGCACCAAAGGAAAGAGAACGACTGGGGCATAAGAAGAAAGACTTTCGAGAAAGAAACCCGGATGACAGATTCTGGGAGGTATAAAAGGTATACTCCCCTAAATGTACCCCGTGTCGAATATGGAGAGAAGTAGCAATGACCGAGATGAAGAAAGTAAAGCGACCACGACCTGTACTCAAACAAAGGAGGCTTGGATTAGTCCAAGTTTTGTTCATTTTATAATGGACCTGGGCATACTACAGATCAGCACTGGGACCTTAGAGATGTGGTGGAAAAATTCATTAGAGGTGGAGAGTTGCGACAATATGTAATCAAGACTCAAGGATGGAAGGATAATAAACGAAAATTCAGGGGCCAAAGTAAAAGCAAGAGTCTGGTTCCTGAAAAGAAAAACAAAGAAGATAAAGGAAAGAAAGCATATTCCAATGATGATGAATTTTCGGAAGCAGAGTTTGGCTGTAATGTAATCAATGGAGCTCTGGGTGGAGGAGAAGATATTGTAAGTGCAAGGAGAAAATATCTTAGAGAGATACTTTCGGTTAGGGATCGACCAAAATCTAAGGAAGATCCCAGGCAAATCGGTTTCTCCTTTATTATACTTCACCAAAGAAGATTTGAAAGATATAGTATCAGGACATGGAGATGGCTTGGTCATTACGGGAACTTCGGTGAACTGTCGGGTTAAGAAGATTCTTGTAGATGCCGACAGCTGTGTTGATACTACCCTCTGAGATGCTTTCAAGAGGATGAACCTATATGAAGAATACCTCAAGCCATGTAAGACTACGTTGATAGCCTTTAATGGAGAAAATATACCCTCTAAAGGGTATATATAGATCTAGATTAACTCTGGGAACGAAAGAGGCATTTAAGTTAGAACGAATAAGATTCATTATAGCCAACTTCCCCTCTCCATACAATGTAATCTTAGGAAGACAAACTCTTCATAAATGGGATATGTTGGTTTCCACTACGCCTTAAAAGTTGAAAATGGAGAGCAATAAGAATGAGGTCATCACTATTTAGGGGGATCAAAGGCGTCACGACAATGCTACTTCAAAGCTGTTAGAGAGAATAAAGGAGGACATTTAACTCCACCTTGAATTTGTCCAGAAGATAAAGCTGGGAAGCTTATGATCTTTTAGCATCCAAGCAAGCTAGTCAATATGGTTGAATTGGATATGAGAGAAAAAGCTGCCATCTCAAGACCCGAGCCATATGGTGAGTTAGAAGATCTTATTCTAGGAGATGAGCCTAGATAATTTACCAAAATTGGTAAAACTATCAACTCGGATGTAAAAGTCGGGTTAATAGAATTCATGAAGAAGAATAAGGACGTCTTTGCGTGGAAGTCATCCGAGATTCCCGGGATTGATCCCAAATTCTGTTGTCATAAGCTGGCAATGTATCCCAAATCAACCCCAATAACATATAAGAAAAGGAAGCTGGGACCTAAAAGAAGACAAGTTTTTGAGGAACATGTGAAAGAGCTTCTTGATGTCGGGTTCATAAGATAGATTCAATATACTACATGGCTAGACAATGTGGTTCTGGTTAAGAAACCTAACGAGAAATGAAGGGTCTGTACGGATTACACTAATCTCAATAAACTGTGTCCTAAAGATTCATACCCAATGCCCAACATAGACCAACTCGTGGATAACTCAACCGATTTTCTGTTGTTATCCTTTATGGATGCTTATTCCGGCTATAACCAAATACCTATGTATCCAGAAGACCAAGAGAAGACGACCTCCATTACTGAAAAGGCTAATTACTGTTATTATGTAATGCCTTTCGGGTTGAGAAATTCAGGGGCCACATATCAGATAATGATGAACAGAGTATTTGAAGATTAACTCGGTAAGAATGTAGAAGTTTATATAGATGATATGATTATCAAATCAATAGATCTTGCAAATCATGTTCAAGATTTGAAAGAAACATTTGAGAAGCTTAGAGTTCATCGCATTCGGCTAAACCCGATTAAAAGCGCATTTGGAGTCCCGGTTGGAAAAATTTTGGGTTTCACGTTGACCCACAGGCGAATTAAACCTAACCAGGATAAGTGCAAAGTTGTGCTAGATATGAAGGTCCCTAGAAGCAAAAAGGAGGTTCAACAATTAACGGGTAGATTGGTCGCCTTGACTAGATTTTGGCCAAAATCGACTGAAAATGCGCTCTTATTCTTCAAGTTGTTAAAGAAAGAAGCTAAGCATGGATGGAACTCGGATTGCGAGTCTGCGTTTGAAAAAATAAAAAGATATTTAGCAGCACCATCAGTTCTATCAAAACCCGAACCAGGAGAGGTACTGATCTTATATTTGGCAGTTGGAGAAGAAGTAATAAGTGCTGTGTTGGTCAAAGAAATAGATAAAGGCCAAGAGTCAATATACTTTGTTAGCAGGGCTCTTCAAGCTAGTCAATATACTTTGTTTCGCCTAAGTGGGGTGAGACTTATTTCGTCTAAATTGAGCAAAGTTGAGTGCAATAGATCTGTAAATTGATTCAAAATGACTATGTATCTGTTATTTTTTATGAAAATAATTATATATTAATTTTTTGCCCAAGATTGAGAGTATAATTTATACCTAAAATAATCTTGACCCTGTTATTATTATTATTATTAATGACTACAAACATCCTCAAGTTAAAGTGCGGGTTGAAAAGTTCTTTGTCATCCAAATCTACAAATAAAAGATTGAATTTTAACTTTTTTTTTTTTTGGTATAAAGAATTTTAACTTTTATATTAGGAGGAAAACACTAGCTCATCAAGTACCATAGATGTGTAGAGATTAATGACAAATTTTATGAGCATTGGTAATAATGTTAGTCATACTTTTTCTTGTCATTACTTCATTGATGGATGGAGTTTACTTGGTGCAGTTCCGAAATTCGCTTTATCTGCATAGTGGCTATGAAAAAAAATCTCCAACTACACCCATCAAACTTGATTCATTGGTGAGAAGGAGTCTATGACTTTAGTTAGATTTAATTTTTTTTTTTAATAATTATGGGATTAATTAGAACTATGTTATGACATGCTTGTATATGTTTCAACTCTATAAAATAGCCTTTGGTTTTTTCTCAAGCATTATATACTTTGTAATAATTGTATTTTTGTATTCCTCTTCCACATCTAACTCTATTAACACTTGAGGTATGTGTGCTTTATGGGGAAAATAATGTAAGAGTATCAATTTCATCAATAAATAGCACACATTTATTTTTTGTGCCAAGAGTACAAACTCACTCATCCAATCATGTATGAGATCATTAAGGATAATATTTGTTACACATCACTTTGTTGTATCAAATTTCTAAAAGGTGGTGTAATGAAAATGGAGAAGTGTAAAAACTTTGGTGTCACCAGTTACAATTAAGCGTTAATTCTATTTTCAGCTTATCTAGTATTTTCTACTATAATAAACACTTACGAAGTATTTTATTATAATTCGTGTAAGCTTATAAAATAGAGGATGTATATTCTTAATACCAAAATTTTCTACTACCAACTCACTACCTATCTAATCACCATTGGATCAACATTTTCTCTTTTTTCAAAAACTTTTTAACATTCTCTCTCTTTGATTCAATGGTGATTAGATAGGTAGTAAATTAGTAGTAGAAAATTTTGGTAGTAAAAATATCCTTCCTCTATAAAATAACTCTTGAAATTTCCATAAAACGCTTCTGGAGCTATTTTCATAGTTTGAGAATTGAACTATAAAAAATAAATAGCTCTTGGAATCTCCATAAAACTGTTTTGGAGCTATTTTCATAATTCAAGAATCGAACTTTAAAAAATAAAAATGAAATATCTTAGTCAGTACATTAAGTAGATCATGAGAAGAACATTATTGACACTGCTTATTCATGAACCTCTGGTAGATTGATTCAAGCATATTCATGAAATATCGATGCACTGTGTCCAAATCACAAATAACAACATATTCGGTTCCTGAAAACAAATTAAAGTCTATTTCCCTGTAACTCTCAAAATCAAATCATATACTACCAAGGTACTACTTCCTTGTAAAGGAATTGACCTCCACTTCAACTTCATCATACATATATCACAATTATCCACTGTTACAACATGCATTACGATTACAAGAATCATGAACGAGTTTCAGAACCAAAAAAACTATTTGATGTAAGTTAAGAGCCACCATTGTTGGCAGTGTTAGGTAATTCATGCATGCATTTTACATTGATTTTGGAAGCAGTAACTAAAAACAAACAAACCCCATTTCTATTGGTAACTCAGGGATTAATTGCGCCTGAATACAATGACAACTGCAGTGCAGTTATCTTTACATCGACGCTCACGAACAGCTTCTCTTACAAGACGGCGGCTCACGACTGCAACGGGTAGTCCCTCCTACAAAATGTTCAATTCAATTTTGTTCTCATGTATGAAAATATCCTCAAAAAATAGAAAAACATTACAAATGAAAAGAAAATTCTGAAAAAAGAAAAAAGGTTTGTGAGCCTAAATGTGTGTCACTACATTTAAATCCTTCACTGAATGGAAAATCATATTAAGGTACTCTGCCAAACTTATTGATCAAACTTAACTAGATAGGTACCACTTTAGACATGGATGTTGATTTCGTTGACATTTTTCTACCAGCTTATAATAGCAATAGCAACTCATTTAATTTGATAATTATGAGCGATCCTAATACCTATGAGTACAGCAAATTACAAGTGCAGCAGTTGTCAAGAAGTCCACTGTTTACAATTTAACCAGTGATTCAAGAAAGTAAGACCTCCCCCACTCCTCCCTTTCAGATTTTGTAGGGAGACGGGGACAATTTGTTAAACCAAAACAGCTCTATAGTAAGAATAAAGCAATGCATTTAAGTGGGACCAAAAATACATTGGAATAATTCGACAGAGGTTGAAATGTACACTTATTAGTTCAAGTTGCAAAAACAAAAAAGACAGAAACAATCTCTTACATTCAATAACTTCTGAACAAAATCAACAGCATCACTGGGACCAAATACCTGACACAAACCCAAAATGCCATTTTCATATGAGAACAGTAAATTCAAACCAGCAAAACAAGTAAAAAGACTTACCCCCCACAAGCCATCATAGCCAAGAATGATGAAATGCTCTCTATCAGTCAGGTCAAAAGAATGGATATCTGGGGTTGCAATAAAACCCACCTGCAAATGGTTTTTTTCCTCAAGGTTACTAAAATTTCGAGGCCTGCAAATTCTCCATTTATGCCTAGCCGATGTTATAGAGAATTTTATTTGGCTAACTGACAAAAAGAACAAGTAATCTTTTCCAAGAGGGAGAGGCAAACCTTTTTGAACTGGCGATCTCCAAAACCCCTAGAAACTTCTAGACGACCTTGTAATCGTCCATTTGAGCTCACAACACCCCCAGCCTGCAAGTAGAAAATATCAGATCAGAGAACTAATAGCAGAGACTCCTGCAGCACGTATCTAAAAGGACAAGCTCATTCTCCAATCATTAACTATAAAATGAAATGCATCACAAAGAATGAATTCTTCAATCACTTCAAGCGGTTCTTCAAAGCACAGTTCCAAAACAAGCATGCATATATATATATATATATATATATATATATATATATATATATATATATTATTGAGATATATAGTCCCACATTGGTTGTATGAGCAACTAATGTGGAGTTTATAAGGCCTTGGGCACTCCCACCCTTTGAGCTAGCTTTTGGGGTGGTGTATCCCAAGGTTCTTTACACTGTATCAGAGCTTTAGTGTTCGATCCTTGCCGCCCCCCACTTTCTCTTGTAGAGTTTCTTAGCACAGGTAGGTTGGGCCTGTTGCATCATCCACTCTTCAAGCCCAATGGGCTCTTGTGTGAGGGGGCGTGTTGAGATATATAGTCCCACATTGGTTGTATGAGCAACTAATGTGGAGTTTATAAGGCCTTGGACACTCCCACCCTTTGAGCTAGCTTTTGGGGTGGTGTATCCCAAGGTTCTTTACATATATATATATATATATATATATATATATATATATATATATATATATATATATATATATATATATATATATATATATCTCTGGGCAATTATCAGCAATAGATCAAGCTTGGGTTATTAGTAATTCATTTTTAAGCTTGGGTTATTGTAGGTCCTGATTTAGTCAAGCTGTTGGGAACATAAAAGTGATGGTTCAATCAAAGTGATGGCAACTTTAATGTATGGCAGGGAGTCAAGCTCTTATTTGTTAATTGTTAACTGTATGCTCTGGCAATTATCAGGTACCAGGTATTGCTAAATAATCATGGTGATGTAATCAATCATCACTGAGGCATTTTAAACCTTCTGAATACGTGCACGCTCCTGTGGGAAGATAGGTTTGTGTTCTCTCGTCAAAACAATGGCCTTTAGTGCAGAGACTCCATCTGAGTGATCTTGGGATCCATCAGTTATAGTTGACCGAGCTAAAACTGCTTTGGCATCTCCTACATTTGCCACAAAAACCTAACAAAAAGTCATCAAACATAAAAAGCCAAAAAGTTATCACCAACTTGATAGAATACTGATACCAACTAAGAGCATAATTCATCAAAAGAATAAGATATGAAGAATCATGATCAGCACATTTTCTATCCCAATTTTGTTGCAAGATTGCTCAACAAAATATCCATACTTATAATACCTATAATGTTTACCTGCAGCTAGCATAAGGTCCAACTAAGACATGATTTACGTAGCATCAGAAAGAAATTGCATAAATTACTTGTATAGCAAACAGAATCTGAATAGTCGCAAACATACTTTTTGTCCCAATACCCAAACACATACGGCTGTAGAACCATCCTGCCATCCCCCTGGAAACAGTAAATAGACCTCAGCAAGACATAAATAACATTAAAATAACCTCTAAAATTATTAGTCATAAACTTGTATTAAGATCTGTATTGCTAAAATCAGTATGAAGAAATGGTCAAATGACTTGTAGCATATTGTGCTATATTGTAAACAAAGCAGAAAAAGAAGGGAAATTATATGGACCTGAAACCAGTAAAGTATGAATGAAATGGAAGTAAAGACTTGATTCATCCACTTATAGCAACAAAGTTTAAACTCAATTGAACCATTTTTATAACAGAAGATCAACAAATTTAAAGCATTCAAATTGTACCTTCAGCACTTTCATGAAGAAGAGCCTCATCAGTTTTACGAAAACCTATATCAGAATAAAAACATCAAATGAAAACTTTCTATAACCAAAAACATATTACAAGAATAGAAGTATTCCTCACAGGTTTCCATTTGGAAACTTACAAAAAGGAGTCAATAGGGAAAAGACAAACTGAATGCTTACCATCAAGTATAGATTTTTTAGCTGCCTTTACATCCAACTGAAACACAGCACAGCAGAGGAAAGATAAGAAGGAAAATATATAAAATAGAATGCAAGAGAGAGGTGAGATGAGATGGATAAAAGTATATTGCTAAGAAAATTATTTATATTCCTACAGCAGAACATTGCATTTTTCATATGATGAGGTTATCATCTTCTTCTTATCTAGAAAATGAGCATTTGGATTTTTTTTCTCAACAATTTTATTAAGACTCAATGCATCAATTCAATTGTAGGAATCTCTATACTAATTGACCATACAGCCAATACTCAGAACCTACCTATCATATGCTATCCACTCATTTTTCTGAAGGAAAAGATTATTTAGAATCGAGGCTTATTGTCCTAAGGTTCAACGGCTTTCATGTTAACAAAACCTGGTAGAATAATAATATCAAAAAGCACATATGTGCTGACAATAAGTAGTCACTCACTCAATTATAGAACATTTGTTTATGTCTTATTGCATTTCAATCAACCAAAATGGATGCACAATGCACAGCTCTTCTTAATTGGTTCTTAAAATATGACCTCACAAGTCAACAGAGGACAACCAAACATTAAAACAACATAAAAACCAAGCAACAGATTTTTCTGTTCTAAGAAACTAATTGATCAAGTAAGCGTGAAATTAGACCAAGCAAACACACCAACTCACGTGGTAATCCTGCTGAAAGGACATTCCCATGCAAATGCTTTTGAGCATATTCTGCAGCTAACCTGCCTCCGTGTCCATCATAAATTGCAAAATGTGCACACCTGAAAACCAAGCACCCTCCATAATAATTCCAGAAGCAAACACCACCGTTAAATAAAATGTTCAAATGTGATTTCTTCACTCAAATAAATTGCCTAGGGAAGAACAACAGAAATAACAATGAAGTAAAAATAACATTGCAAAAAAGTCATGGACAGTCAGATAACACCAAGAAATAATTTTGATACATATCCATGAATTTCCCTCATTGTAATACACCATAACAATATGTTAATAAATATAATAGTAAGAAATTGGGCTACGGAAATTTTCAAAAATTAATAATAAATCATTATAATTTTTATTTTATTTTTTTAAGAAACCACCCAATAAACAAAAACCTCAAATTTCCAGGGTAATCTAGACTTGCATCCAGAAGCACCACCCATGCATCTTCCATGGTATGCCTAGAACCCTTATCCTCAGCAGCATCAGCTTCAATGGGGAAATTTACTACCTTTACAGCATTTTCTTCCAAACCAACTTCAGAAGATTCGGTCCTCGATTTCTTCGACGCAGCAAGATCCTCCTTGATTTCTGAATCAGCTTCACGCTTGTGGGTCTCTGAGCTTTCGTTCATTTTCTTCTACAATGATTGGGGAAGTGTTTGAAACCCTAGAAATCAAGTCCTCTTTTCTATGACCTAATACTAATAATAAATAAATATATAATAATAGTTATATTATATTACTCATGCATAGATCAATAACAGACGCAGCAGTATCACGCGACCCTCACGAACCACACATTATTATTACTAAAACCAATGTTTTTAGTTTTCCCTTACATAAAAAAAAATTATTAATGTTATGTTGCATTATTTACGTGTTGTTTCCAACACACACAAAATGAAGAGAGAAGGTGGAATGATGAAGAGAAAAAAAAAACATGTGCACCCCTTCCTTTTAATGTGTGTAGGAGATAACGAGATAAT
>JAVKPL010013625.1:0-78049 GCA_032173675.1 Gastrolobium villosum | reverse complement strand
CTTCTACTTTAGGGTTTAAGTATTTTGTTACTTTTATTGATGATTATTCCAGGTGTACTTGGTTATTTTTAATGAAAAATCGGTCTGAGTTGTTTTCTATTTTTCAGTTATTTTACAATGAAATCAAAACTCAATTTGGTATTCCTATTCGTACTTTTCGTAGTGATAATGCATGTGAGTACTTATCTCATCAATTTCAACAATTCTTTTCATCTCATGGCATTCTCCATCAAACATCTTGCCCTTATACACCTCAACAAAATGGTGTAGCCGAGCGCGAAGAATCGCCATCTGGTTGAAACCACTCGTGCCTTGTTAATTGATGGTAATGTTCCATACACATTCTGGGGTGATGCTATACTTACTGCATGCTATCTCATTAATCGCATGCCATCATCTGTTCTCAATCATAAGGTACCTCACTCTATTTTATTTCCCCATCAAACTTTATATCCTTTAACTCCACATGTGTTTGGTTCTACGTGTTTTGTTCATCATCTTGGTCTAGGTTTGGATAAATTAGCTCCCAAGTCTCATAAATGTGTTTTTCTGGGTTATCCTCGGTCTCAGAAGGGTTACCGTTGCTACTCTCCCACTTTACGTCGATACTTTATCTCGGCGGATGTCTCCTTTTTTGAATCAGTTCCCTTTTTTGGATCCTCTACTACTCCTGTGGATACTGATTCTGTACAGCCATCCTTCCCAAGTGACCTTCTTTACCTTCCGTCTTTACCCAACCATGTTTCTGACTCTCCTTCTATCACCTCTTCTGCTGATGAGATCGAGCCTAATTCGTCAGATGTATCCGTGGACTCACATTCAACTGCATCTCCTCCCACGGCTTCGGTCCCACCTTCGGATAGTGACCTTCCCATTGCTCTTCGTAAGGGTACTCGTGATACTCGCCCTCCGGCCAGGTATGCAGTCAATCTCAGTTATCATCGTCTTTCTCCATCATATTTTGCTTGCCTTTCCTCTTTGTCCTCTGTATCTGTCCCTAAGACTACAGGTGATGCACTTTCACATTCGGGATGGAGACAAGCTATGATTGATGAAATGAGTGCTCTTCATCATAATGGCACATGGGATCTGGTACCTCTTCCTTCTGGAAAATCTGTGGTTGGTTGCCGATGGATTTATGCTGTTAAGGTTGGACCTGATGGTCAAGTGGATCGTCTTAAAGCTCGCTTGGTGGCGAAGGGTTTCACTCAGGTCTTTGGCTTGGATTTTATTGATACTTTTTCTCCTGTGGCGAAAATGTCTACTGTTCGCCTTTTTATTGCCATGGCTGCTATTCGCCATTGGCCTCTCTACCAACTGGATATCAAGAATGCTTTTCTTCATGGTGATCTTGAGGAAGAAATTTATATGGAGCAACCTCCTGGATTTGTTGCTCAGGGGGAGTCAGGACTTGTTTGTCGTCTTCGTAAGTCTCTCTATGGCCTCAAACAATCTCCGAGAGCTTGGTTTGGTAAATTTAGCAGTGTTGTTCAACAATTTGGCATGACTCGGAGTGCAGCTGATCATTCTCTCTTTTTTCGTCATTCTGCTTCTGGTTCTATTTATCTGGTGGTATATGTGGATGATATTGTCATCACAGGCAGTGATCAACATGGGATCACTCGATTGAAACAACACTTATGTCATCATTTTCAGACTAAGGATCTTGGGAAACTTCGATACTTCTTAGGAATCGAGGTGGCCCAATCTAAATCTGGTGTTGTGATATCTCAGAGGAAATATGCTCTGGATATTCTTGAAGAAACTGCTCTGTTAAATTCAAAATCTGTTGAAACTCCTATGGATCCAAGTATCAAGCTTCTACCAAATCAGGGGGAGCCCTTTTCAGATCCTGAGCAGTATAGAAGATTGGTTGGAAAATTGAACTACCTCACAGTCACTCGGCCTGATATTTCCTTTGCAGTTAGTGTTGTCAGTCAATTTCTCAATTCTCCATGTCAAGAACATTGGAATGCAGTCATTCGTATTCTTAAGTATATCAAGGCATCTCCAGGAAAAGGCCTTGAATATGAAGATAAAGGTCATGATAAATTGGTTGGGTACTGTGATGCTGATTGGGCTGGTTGTCCAACTGATAGGAGATCTACTTCTGGGTATTGTGTCTTTGTTGGAGGCAACTTGATTTCCTGGAAAAGTAAGAAACAAAGCGTAGTTGCCAGATCAAGTGCTGAAGCAGAATACCGCTCCATGGCGACTACTACTTGCGAGCTCATCTGGCTTAAACAACTTCTCAGAGAGCTTAAGTTTGGAGACACTGGACATGCAACTCTCATTTGTGATAATCAAGCAGCTCTACACATTTCATCAAATCCAGTGTTTCATGAAAGAACCAAACATATAGAAATAGATTGTCACTTTGTTCGAGAAAAGATTCTTGCTGGTGAAATTAAAACTAGCTTTGTACCCTCTAATGAGCAATTAGCAGATGTGTTTACAAAATCTTTGAGGGGCCCTCGAATAGAGTTTATTTGTAACAAGCTTGGTGCATATGACTTATATGCTCCAGCTTGAGGGGGAGTGTTGTAAATGATAGTTTAGAATAGTAGTATAGAAGTCCCACATCGAGTATATGATAGTTTAGAATAGTAGTATAGAAGTCCCACATCGAGTATATCTGTTTGTATTTTCTTTCTTTTAAGTTATATAATAGACTCCGCTGTGTAGTTGATACACACAGTATTATTTTCAAATGTTCCTCTCTTCTCTTTCGATATTTAACAGTATTCTTGGTTAAATTTTACTCACATTCTAGTTGGTGTTTGGTAGAGGATTTTTGAGAGGATACCCAGGCATCTGAGAGTGGTATTATGTGTTGTCCATGTTTGGTATAAGAAAATACGAAATTTGCCTACCAAATTTAGTTGCCCAGCATTTTAGGATTATGTGGAAAAATGGACAAAAAACAATGTGCAAGATACCAACTTCTCATGTGGTATTTTACCATAACCAACTAAATGAGGGATAGAGGAAGAAGGACCACACAAATATACCCTTTCATAACCTAGCCTGAAGTGAGAATTTCCATTACCAAATCCATAAGCTATCACTGCAAGATTATCAAATTTTCATTTCTGGGTTGCAAGATACCCATACTTCTCAGGGTTTGGTTGCTTTTCACCGGATTTATTACCATGTTTCTGAGATGCATCCTTCTTTTCTTAATGTAGTTCTACCAGCAACTACAGGCGTACGAGCAAGACTTATGGATTTATTGATGGGTAGCTCTGTACTGCTTGGTTTCTCATCATCTGCAAGGCCTCCTTCAATTAGCTTTGGCTTCCCAAAGAATTACAATATCAATGATTCAACATCACGTCTTGGCTTCAATAGTGCTGGAACAGTAGTTGTGATTAAAATATTAAGGGTTATTTCATAATTTGAACTTATTTTTACAGTAATATTTTACTTCCAACCAAACATAGACTCAATAAATTTAACCCAATTTTTTCAGTAAAATTTCGACTAACAAACAATTTTTTTTGAACTTTCCTATCAAACTCATTTTTCCATATTTCCTGTTAAAAGATTTTTTCTCTTCCATCAAACGCCCCAAAGATAATTTTTCCAGAAATCCTCTATAACTTAAATTATCACCTTCAGTTTCCCAAGAATCTAAACAAAAACCTTCCACCAAACCCAGGAGAAAAATGGAAGATTAACAGCTGGTGATTATGAGTACAATGATATCAATTTTTCAGGAAAACGGAAACATATATAGTTGAAATTTCCCTTTCTGCTGAGTATGAAATAGGTCGTCCAACAAATCAATATTCTTTCTTGCTAGATGTTTTCCCGCTGACATTTGTTGGTAAAGTGGAAGAGCTCAAGCGGGTTGTGAGGCAGATGTGCACTGCTATTAAATGCTCCATGAAAAGAATGGACCTGCACATACCTCCATGGAGGAGGAATGGGTACATGCAAGCCAAGTGGTTTGGTTATTACAAGCGAACAACTAATGCGCCTGCAACTAATGAGTCTTTTTTACCTAAAAGGTTCATTGGATTTGAAGCACGACTTGTGAAAACACTCAATTGCGGGGATGAATCATGTCAGCAATTAATACTATCTAGGTTCAAAATCGGTCATTTATTAATCTAAGTTCGTGATAATCCACTTTACTTTTTTCAAAAAAGAAAGGCTGCCATGCATACTTTTTCGAGAAGAAATGCATGAGAGAAAATCTAAGTAAGATTCAATGAATGGCCGCACTTAATTGTGATTCAATCTTGGGTAATCCATACTCAGAGTGGGACTGCCAAACGGAGTCACACAAGTATTCAACTAGTCAATCTAATACGCCCTTAATCTACAAATGTTATTGTAGAGGCATTTTTTTTTTTTTTTTTTTTTTGTCGTATTGATTTGTTATATGATGGAAAATGAATTCTTTTAACATATTCATAAATCCAACAGTGAATATTAATCATGAATTTGTTTGTGTTTTTGAAAGAAAAAAATATTTTTTGATAAAAAATATAGAAAAATATTTTTTTAAGATAATTAGATAAATTACTAAAATATAGAAAAATATTTTTTATTAATTAAAAGGAGTAATTATTTCTTTTTTTAGAAAAAGAAGATATGAAAATAAGCTATATCATAAAAACAAGCTATTTTTAAAAAAGCTTATTCAAATTTACCAGTGTCGTGTCTCCGCCGTAGTCCTAACGCTAGGCCAATAATGTTACAACTAAAGAAACAAAGTTTGACTTGTTGGCGGACATGATCTTGACTCTTGAGGCTCTAACCTGAAATGCTATGAGAGCACAATCTTGAGTGTACAACCTTAATTGCAAGACACGTGTATCGCAGATTGACTGACTTGGAATAAAAGCGTGCTTCATTGAATTTGGAAATCTCTGCTCTACAGTGCACATTTCTTTATATAAACAAACCATAGCTGGGATGCAACTTCCATAACTCCATATCGTTCTTTATTTTCTTCAATCACAAACCCTTTTGCAGCAGCAAGTTGTGATTGACATATATCATAAGATTACACAAAAAATGACAGATATAAGGAAAGTAATGCATGGGTTGAAGCCAGCCCTCTTGATGTTGGTGGTGCAGATTGTACTTGCTACCGGGAATGTGCTCTACAAGCTTGCCATAAACGATGGAATGAGCGTTAGAGTAGTTACTGCTTACCGTCTCATTTTTGCAGCAGCATGCACTGTTCCACTTCCTCTTATTCTTGAAAGGTCCATATCCCCACAACTTCATTTTGTCCCTAAACTTTTCACTATAAAATTACCCGAATACAGGTGTACAATATTAATTACTAGCTAGGCTAAATGGTTTCTCCTTTATTATTTTTTACAGGAAGAACAGACCAAAGCTAACTTGGAGGGTGGTTTTTATGTCATTCTTTTGTGGCCTATTTGGGTAAGTATGGCCTGTTTGGGTAAGTAAAGTGTTTTTTAGGCACGTATGTAAATTGCTAATATATTGTACTATAAGTGGGTTTTTTTAGATGGAGTGAGATATAGATTAGTTGACGGTGTGAGATTAGTTGACTGTGTAACTTAGGATAGAACGGAGAAAAATTATAAGAATTATGGAGGATTAGATTCATTGTTATTCCTATATTCCAAGTGGTCTATTTTTAGTTCTTTTCCTCTTCATCTCAACTTTTTTCCCACCCTTTTAATTTTACTTTTAATATATATATGCATTAGGGGTCCCACTTTATTTTAAAAAGAATGTCTTAGTGGCAGGCATTGCGCATTAGGGGTCCCACTTTATTTTAAAAAGAATGTCTTAGTGGCAGGCATTGCAAAGTAACTATATATAGAGAGAGAGAGGGGTAGGATTCTTTGACACTGATTTCAAATTTCAATTTTGACATCTCATCTGAGAGTCATCAAATCAAAAAAGATCAATGATGTCACATGCTTGCAAATCAGAGTCGTTTATCTTTTTTGATCTAACGGCTCTCAGATGAGGTGTCAAAATTGAAATTTGACACCGGTGTCAAAGGATCCTACCTCATATAGAGACAGGATCCTTTGACACCAGGTCAAATTTCAAGTTTGACACCTCATCTGAGAGCCGTTAGATCAAAAAAATCAATGGTGTCACATACTTACAAATCAGAGTCGTTGATCTTTTTGGATTTAACGGCTTTTATATGAGTTGTCAAACTTCAAATTTGACACCGGTGTCAAAGGATCCTGCCTCATATATATATATATATATATATATATAATTTTTTATTCTTATTATCTTTTTTGCCCTCCTATATATCTTTATCTATAGTTTACCTTAATGTACTTTTCCTTTTAATTGTTTACCTCTTTATATATTAGAGGGCAAAAAAGGAGATAAAGATATATATGAGAGCAAGAAAATAATAAAAATATACTAAATCGTGGTAGCTCAGTTGACGCACAGGAGCATATATATAGGGAATTATTTTTTCAAATTATACTAAATACTCCTGAAAGTACATAGTGTAACCTAGTGTACTTCCGAGAGTACATAGTGTAGTTTGTAAGAGTCTATAAACAACAAGTTTGTCAATATAACTCTCTCTATATAGAGAGAGAGTTATATTGACAAACTTTTTTTCTTACAAACTTACAAATTATACTATATCTTACATGTAAGACTTCACTCAATAAATTGTCTTACTAGTAAGATATAATGTAATTTGTAAACAAAAAATTTATAAATATAATCTACTCATATATACATATACATATATATATATATATGTATATATAGTTAATCTTTTTTAACTTTTTCATATCTTTTATTTGGATTCATCTACTACATATCTCAATTAATTTGAGATGAAAGTGTGGTTGATGGTAACGCAAGTGAAGATTTTAATAATTTTTTCACATGATCATGTGAATATCACAGGGGAAGTTTATTCCAAAACCTTTACTTCGAGTCCTTGGCATTGATATCAGCAACATTTGCTTCCGCTGTTTATAATCTCATTCCTGCCGTCACTTTTATCTTAGCTGTCGCCTGCGGGTACGTTTTCACACCAATCACCACACCTATTATATAGCTTTCAAGTTTTCATTGTAATGTTCAGGCCACATATGAGATGGATGATTACTGATAACTCACATTGTTTTTTCCTTAGTTTCGAAAGATTAAATTTGCAAACGGTAGCAGGCAAGGCTAAGGTGTTAGGAACGATAGTAGGAGTTGGCGGGGCAATGATGCTGACCTTTCTTAAAGGTGTAGAAATTAACATTTGGAACTTCCACATTAACCTTTTGCATAAAAATGGCCACACTGGAACACTAGATGGTGACTCTGGTAGTAAATTGCTTGGTATTTTTTGTGGTCTTGGAAGCACCTTCTCTTATGCATTATGGCTCATCATTCAGGTTAGCATAAGTACTTTGATATCAGTCATTTTATTTGCATAAATGGACTTTTTTGGGTTTATGGTTCTCTTGTCATTAATCACCATATGGCGTTGCAGGCTAAGATGAGCAAAGAATTCCCAAGCCATCTCTCGAGTGCAGCTTTGATGAACTTAATGGGGGCAATACAATCTACTGTTTTTGCCCTTTGTATTGAGAAGGATTGGAGCCAATGGAGGTTGGGTTGGAATATTAGGCTTCTCACTGTAGCATTTTCGGTATGTTAATTACATAATTAGCAATTAAAACATTGGCTTTGTGAAGTAAGGTATTGAAATTATGATTGAAAATAAAATGACATGTGCCAAGGTGAATTGGTGGTGTTGTTACAGGGTATTTTGGCCTCTGGAATAATGGTTATTGTCATTGCATGGTGTGTCAGGATGAGAGGCCCACTGTATGCCTCTGTTTTCAATCCTCTTGTGCTTGTGCTTGTTGCCATTGCTGGTTCCTTAATTTTGGATGAGAACCTATACATAGGAAGGTATATATACATCAACTCTCTTAGTGTACCTATATATATTGTGATTGACTTTTAATTTATGATCAGTGTCAACTTACATATTCATGGTTTGATTTTTGAAACATGTTTAATTAGTGTAATTGGAGCAGTGCTAGTTGTGATTGGATTGTACATGGTGTTGTGGGGTAAAAGCAAAGAAATGAAAAAGGTGACTCACTTAGAAATCACTCCAAGAATTGAAGAAATTGAGGTTGATGTCACGTCCACGACCGTAGATCATGATAAAAGTAACTGCAGCAACAACAGCCATTCCAGTATTGAAGGTAATATTGTTTGTAAGGATCATGATAATTCATCAAAAAATGAGCACGAAGTACAAGACAACGAGATTAACTGAAAAGAAGAAATTGCTAACAAGAACACAGTATCATGAAAGGCACATGTTGAACACAATATCATCTTTTCCACTTGCCCATTGTTGCAGGCAGGCCCTTTGAAAAGGGAAAGATTTTGCTTGTGTTCCCACTGAGATTGGATACTCTTAATAGTTGTAAATTAAAAATAAACATATATCAAAATGCGAAGTGATCAATTATTAAGTCCTCTGAAGTAAAAACTTCGATTGTATGCAAAATTATAATTTAACCCGCGATTATATTTTTTTTTGATTAATTAAGATATATATATATATATATATATATATATATATATATATATATATATATATATATGGGCAGAATCATTTGATACCGGTGTCAAATTTTGAAATTTGACACTAAATCTTGACCGTTGATTTCCGCCAATCAACGGTTATCATTTATTGGGAATCAAACTCACTAATTAATTATTATTTCCAATAAATGATAATCGTTGATTGGTGAAAATCAAAGGTTGGGATTTGGTGTCAAATTTTAAAATTTGACACCAGTGTGAATGGATCCTATCCCTATATATATTTGACACCAGTATGAGACCCATCTATTTAAAAAAAAAATGAGTAGCACACCTTTTTATGCCATATATATAATTTGGTTTGCAATTAATCAATAGCTTGATTAGAGGGCGAAGAGCAACTCATATAAAATAAAATTGGAATGGAAAGTATTTTGTCAAGAAACAAAATATAATTGATGAAGCATATTCTTTTTTGTTCTCTAGGAAATAAAAGAAAACTCATTCGAAAAGAGATCCCGCACAAAGTGGACAATTTACATTTAAATTTATATAATAATTATTATGATATTTTTAACTTAATTATTCCAAATTTTTAATAAACCAAGAAACAACTATAAATATAGTGAAATTCAATATTCATAAAAAAAATAAAAATAATTCAATAAATATGATTTCATCAAATTGACATCTATTCTCATTATCTAGTTATGGTACTTTCAATTTTATTTACTAACAAGTTTCGAATTTGATGTTTATTTATTAAATGGAAATTTAGAAATCAAATACTTCATTATTGTTGGGATATTTATGTGTTATGAAATATCACATTTGTTGATAATAAGCTAACTACAATTTACATAAGTGGAAGGATTTATAAACTCAATGTCTTGAAATTTTAGCCGAAACTAATTTATTGTTTCAGATAGTAATGAGCAAACTAGCGTGCATATGTAATAAAAATATACTGTGCCGCTGCAATTGGTCAAGTGATAAAGGTTTGAGTAATTTGCGTGAGGTCATAGACTCAAACCTTAATATCAACATTGTATAAAAAAAAATATACACAGCGCAATTGTGTTCAAAGTTTTATCATTTGATTTAATTGAATAAAATCTAAGAATTTAAATAATATAAATATATTTTTATTACCTTTAATTAAATTACTTTTGTTTAATACTTAGAATCTGTTTGAATGAGTTTTTTTCTCTCCAAAAATTACCTTTTTTCAAGATAAAAAAATGGCACTTCAAAAAAAATCTGTTTGAATGTCTACTTTTAAATAAATAGAAGTTATAAAAAAAGTCAAAAATATATTTTTTTAAGCTAAAAATTTTTGTTTTCTAAAAAAGTAAAAATCAAAAATCAAATATTTTTTTTCAAAATAATGATAGTATCAACTACTGTCTAGGGTGTAAATGGGCTAGGCAAGCCTACAGCTTTGCCTATATTAGTACATATATAACACCTCATAAATTTATATGTAAATTTATATGAGATAATGTGGGTTAAAAGGGTAGGATTAGTGAAAATCCTAAAATTGGGGTTAAAATGTGTACCAAGGGCAAAATATTAATTTGCCATAAACGTAACCCGAAGCATGAAAAATTGAATAAGAGATCTCAAATGATAAAAATAATGCCGGAAATGGATTCAGGACGAAAAATTAAGTGAATAGGCAAGTTTTGAAAATTTTGATGAATGGTGATTTTTCCGATGTAAAAATACTGCGGTATAATTGTACCGATAAGAGTGAAATTTGTATGAGTATCTTTAGGAAACAAAAATATGTCATGAACCAGAAAAATAGGTAGATTTGGAATTTGTGATCAGAATTAGGTGATTGATCAAAGTTAAATCACGTGTGGGACCCGCTCCCACCAAACCCACTTAGTTTCTTTCTCTTTTTCCCCTCCCCTACGCGACCTTCTCTCTCTCTTTTCTTTCTTCTTCTTCTCCCTCCCTTGCGCACGCCTCCATGGAAGGCAAGGGCAAGAAATTTTCTTGCCCTTTTCCACACTTTTGAGCCGCCAAATTGATAAAGTTCCAATACCAAAGTGGTTTGTAGTGAGGTTGTGAGTATATTAACCTTCTTGAGAGAGTCACGAAAGTGAGTGTGTGATGAGATCTTTCCCACCTATTTGGTGCGAATTTGAGGTGTTTGAGGGCTATTGGTGGTGCTTTGGCTTGGGAGGAGGCTTGATTATCACTCCTAGGAACATTTGCAAGCTATTGTGGTAAGAATTCTTGTTCCCCTTTGAGTTTCATGAAGATCACAAAATGGGTTTTTTGGGTTGAAGTTGTGTTCATGAATGTGATGTTTTGAGGCTTTTAATGGTGTTGCTCCTTTGGAATTAAATGTTTAGAATGATGAATAATGATGATTGAGCCGATAAAATTTATGGTGATATATAATTTTATAACTTAGTGAAATTTGGTGGAAATTGATGAAATGGTGTGTTGTGATCATGAATGTATTGGTTGAGAATTGTTGAGTATTGGTTGGTATGAATAAATGGTATGATTATATGATGAGAATAAGTGTTAAATTGAATTGAAAACTTGGGGTACCATTATGTGAATTTCGAACCATGTTGGGTTGGAAGGAAATTGAAGTGTTAGTGAATAATTGTGAATTGGTGAGTAGTGAGGGGTAAATTATTGTTTGTGTGCCATTGGGCCTAAGTGATTCTAATGGATGATGAATTGTGCAAATGAATGGTTGTATGGAAATTGTGTTGATGATCATGTGGTTGATCATATAGGTTGCCTCTCACGGACGCTATGGAAGCGGATTAAGCTTGGAGCTTACGTATGGAGCATTGGCTCAGAGTTGAGGTAAACCTTTGGAACTCAGGTTTAGTCCTTGTGTACTCCACCACGCCTAGTGGAAGGTTGTGGTTGAAATTTGTATTGTCGAACATTGTGTGAATATGTAAGTTCATGCATTATTGCTTGATTGTGTGGCATGCTTGAAGCATGTTGTGTGTAAATTGTTTGATCTTTGGCCAGTAGATATGTGTTGGTTTGAACTTCCGCTGGGGATTCCAGTCGGGTTTTGCCGTGGGACTGACTCTGGGAGCGGTATCAGGATGATCCAAACGTGGGACTTCCGCTGGATAGGGCTCATGAGGAGTTCCAATTGGGTTTTGCCATGAGGTCTTCTCAACCATGGGAGAGGCACCGGGAAGATTCCAGGAGTTATACGATGGGGTCTTTGAACGTAATCCAGCCGTGGATGTTCTTGGATTGTGCCCAGTTGTTGTGATATTGTATGTCATGCATTTCATACTTTGTTATATGTTGCACATTGAGTGAGCCGTGGGGTGGAATGATCCTCTAGTATCCTTGGTTTATTGAGATATATTTGTATATCTCACCCCGCGTTTGGGGACATCATTTCAGGTTAGGTTGAGCTTAGAAGAGTGGAGCATGAGGTGCATATGGAAGGCATCGCATGTTAGAGGATTCAGTTGGAGACATTTAGCATATGATGTTATGTTTTGAGTTGAGGCCATGAACTTGTGCATGTTGAAAATGTCATGCATTTGTAAATGTATAACTATACTTGATGTATATGTATCTTATGTGTGAGCATGGGATCTGTCCATAGCCACCTATGATGAATTGGAAGCATGTAAATGTAATGTAAATGGCTCTAAGCCTAATTTATGAATGGATTATTATGCTAGTTAACAAAAGCATGTAATGAAACCTTTGTGATTGGAACATAATGAATATCATACTTGTAAATGGACTGTGATGGGTTGTAAGTGCCCCAAGGCGTTGTTGGTCCTTCTGCGTGCCACCCATATGATTTTATATACCTTATGTATTTACGTTGCATTGGCAAATTGGGGATTGTTGTAAAAACAAAAGGGAACTCTTGCCAATTTTTGGGAACTCAGCCCCTGGAGTGGCCCCTGCACAAGTGCAGGGGCTGAATGTAAAAATTTGACAGTGGTGTGGCGCCACTTGGCGCCATGGTGCAGTGAAGAAATACGAAAGTTGCTAAAAAATGGCAGTGGGGTGGCGCTGGTTGGCGCCATAATGGCGCCACTTGGGGCCAATGTGCAGGAAAAGTACGTATTGTGTAATTCCGTTGTGCTGAGCCGTCTGTTACGGATTTGGTTCGGATAGGTAGGAAACGTATAAAGTTGTGATTAATTTAAGGGGTTTATGGGAACCCTGTGAGTCTAATAATAAGTGAAATAAATTATGTCAGTAGATGAAATAAGTCTTCCGCA
The DNA here is from genome assembly GCA_032173675.1 of Gastrolobium villosum. Taxonomy (NCBI): domain Eukaryota; kingdom Viridiplantae; phylum Streptophyta; class Magnoliopsida; order Fabales; family Fabaceae; genus Gastrolobium; species Gastrolobium villosum. The sequence goes on along the minus strand of JAVKPL010013625.1, from coordinate 65,258 downwards.
ATGTGTCACTGTTACGGTCACAGCTTTTAGTTAGTGCGCTTTAACGATTTTAAATGTTGCGTAATGAATGAAAAAAGTTTACCCGTATATTATAATGAACCACTACGATTGTAACTGTGCTTAATATCATATTATTTATTTTAAATAAAATTATTATTTTAATAAATTTGAATAATAAAGTAATACATGAAAATATTTCTGCTGTTAATGCAGATAAGTTATCTGCATTTACTTTCAAAACCTTGAAATAAATTATAATTATAAAAACAACATGATTTTCGACCCAAAGCGACGTCGTATTGGATTTACTGTAGATAACTTATATGCAGTAACTGCAGAAAAAAAGAACCTTAAAGTAATATTATTTTAGTTATTCTTTTAATTGTTAAATATTTAATAGGCTTAAATAGGTTCACAGGTCTAGACCAAGGCTTTTATTTTTTAAATATAGATCTGGACAAACTTATAATTTGGAGTCTACACAGACTAATAGACCAGACAAGACCCAATATTTTGTAAATAGGCTTGGCATATTTAAGTCGAAGCTCAACCTAACCTATTTACACCGCTACTACTGTCCATTGCACAAGAAACTGAGAATTTACTTACATAAAAACTTTAGAAATTAATAAATAATGTAGGCAACTTGCACGGACAACATTTAACTTTCCCACGATATATATGTAGACTTGAGTAGCAAATCATTTTTTCTGAAGGAATTCATTATTATGCAAAACAATGTTATTTGTGGTTGGTGTTCAACTGTCTATTCAACAATATTATTAATAGTTTTCTACAGTAAATTTTAATATAAATAATATATTTATTTTTTATATAAACAGTACTTTCAATTGAACAGACCGAGTTTTAAAACACTTATCTCACGGTGGGTTATATTTATCAGTTACGATCACAAAAATTTATATCCTTACCACCAATTTAACCATTTATAGATTGAACGGCCTCGATTAATCCCAATTCTCTCTTCTCTCTCTCCTCACTCTCTCTGCCGATTGTTCTTTCGTCATCGTTATCTGTCTCGTCTTATCCGATGGACGAACTGGAGTACGACGACAATGAAATCTTATGGCAGCCACCCCTTCCCTCTCTTTCCTGGTGGGTTCCAAAACAATGTTATTTCGGTGAACATTAAATAAATTTGTCTAAAATAACTTTAGAAAAAAAACATATCCATATTATCATTGGAAGATGTAAATAGTTTAGCTTGCAAGTTAGTTGCTGACTGAAACAAAATTTAATTCCTCAATTCAGTTTACTTAGAAATAACATTTTATATAGTATTCCTGTGATAGGAAATGATTTTCTGGGAATAGATATTATACATGGAAATAATTTTGATAAGAAACATTACATTTAATTGTATTGCAGATATATCGGTACAATTGTTGCTGTCTGTGATTTGGATTCTGTGAGATGGAAAAACTCATAATGGCGTAATTTGCAGGTATAATCTGTGTTGTCTTTTAGCAATTCAACGAGGTAAAATTTACCATCCATAAGTAGATGAACCCTGGATCAAGTGTACTTCAAAAGAAAAAGTTTGTCCCCCAAGTTTTTAGCATCATAAGCAATATTCAGGAAAAAGGTACATAGTTGAAGTTCCCTTTCTGCTGAGTATGAAATAGGTCGTCCCACAAATCAATATTCTTCCTTGCTAGATGTTTTGCCGCTGATATTTGTTGGTAAAGTGGAAGAGCTCAAGCGGGTTGTGAGGCTGATGAGCACTGCTATTAAATGTTCCATGAAAAGAATGGACTTGCACATAATGGGTACATGCAAGTAGGGATGTTCATGGGTCGAACCGAACCGGATTTTTTGAAAAACCGAACCGAATTGGTTTAAATGGTTCGGTTCGAAAGTGGTTCGGTTCGGTTCGGTTCGGAAGTGGTTCGGTTCGGTTCGGAAGTGGTTCGGTTCGGTTCGAAAGTGGTTCGGTTCGGTTTGGAACCGGTTCGGAAGTGGTTCGGAACCGGTTCGGGTCGATCCTCTTTTGAAATGAAAAAAATTTAAAAATTTAAAAAATAAAGTTATAAAAATTAATTTGGTTTGGTTTGAAAATGGTTCGGTTCGGTTCGAAAACGGTTCTCTGTTCTAAAAACTGGTTCGGTTCATGAACTAGTTTTTTAAAACCGGTTATTTTATGGAGCGGTTCGGTTCATGGTTCGACCCACTTTTTTGATTATTTTGCACACCCTTACATGCAAGCTGGTTCGTACAAGCGAACAACTATAATGTGCTTTTCTTTTCTTTCATTTTTTTTTTTTTTTAACAAACTACGAGAATCCTTAGTGGGAGACAATCATATTCGTGACAAATTTAGGCTTTAAACCATTTTTAAAGATATTATTGGGGAGGATTGAACTTATACTTTCACCCCACCTGCTTAGATCTCATACGTCAATTAAGCTATCATCATTTGGTCATCACTTTCTCCTGGGTTTTTTTTCCTTAAAAGGTTCATTGGATTTGAAGCACGACTTGTGAAAACCCTCAATTGCAGGGATGATGATTATGTGAGCAATCTGGGTTCAAAATCGGCCATTTAATCTAAGTTCGTGATAATCCACTTTACTTTTTTCAAAATTGTTAGGAACCATTTTCTGTAGAAAAATAGAAAGGCTGGCATGCATACTTCTTCCAGAGGAAATGCATGAGAGAAAATCTAAGTAAGATTCAACAAATGGCCACACTTAATTGTGATTCAATCTTGGGTATCCATATTCAGAGTGCGAATGCCAAACGTAGACACAAGTATTCAACTAGACAATCTAATACGGCCGTATTCTACAAATGTTTTTGTAGAGGCAATTTTTTTATTTTGTATTTTTGTCGTATTGATTTGTTATCTGATGGAAAATGAATTTTTTTAACATATTCATAATTCCAACAGTGAATATTAATCGCGAACTTTTTTTTGTTTTTAAAAGAAAAAATATTTTTCGATGAAAAATATATCCAAACTTTCTTAAGATAATTATATAAATTACTAAATTATATAATATATAATATATAATATAATTTTTTATTAATTAAAAGGACCAATTATTTTTTTACAAAAAGAATATACGAAAATAAGCTATACCATAAAAACAAGCTATTTTTAAAAAAATCTTATTCAAATTTACCATCAGTGTCCAATCTCCCCCGTTGTCCTAACGCTAGGTATATAATGTTACAATAAAAGAAACAAAATTCTTTCTTACCCTTATTTCCAGAATTCATATATTTTTTTTAGAAAAAGAAGATGTGAAATTGCTATATCATAAAAACAAGCTATTTATAGAAAAGCTTATTCAAATTTACAGAGTGTCCAATCTTCCCCGTTGTCCCAAAGCTAGGCCTAATTTTTATTTTTATTTTGGAAACAACGCAAGCCCTATTTTGTTACAACAAAAGAAACAAAATTCATATCTTTTTTTAGAAAAAGAAGATATGAAAATAAGCCATATCATAAAAACAAGCTATTTTTAGAAAAGCTTATTGAGGGTCTCACCTTAACTGCAAGACGCGTATATCGCAGTGCTCTACACAGCACACTTGTTTATATAAACAAACCATCGCTGGGATGCAACTTCCATAACGCCATATCGTTCTTTAGTTTCTTCAATCACAAAGCCTATTGCAGCAGCAAGTTGTGATAGACAAATATATTAAGATTACACAAAAAATGAGAGATATAGGGAAAGTAATGCATGGATTGAAGCCAGCCCTCCTGATGTTGGCGGTGCAGATTGTAATTGCTACGGCGACTGTGCTCTACAAGCTTGCCATAAACGATGGAATGAGCATTAGAGTTGTTACTGCTTACCGTCTCATTTTCGCAGCAGCATGCACTGTTCCGCTTCCTCTTATTTTTGAAAGGTCCATATCCCCACAACTTCATTTTGTTCCTCCACTTTTCACTATAAAATTACCTGAATACAATATTAATAACTAGCTAGGCTAAAATGGTTTTTCCTTTATTATTTTTTACAGGAAGAACAGACCAAAGCTGACTTGGAGGGTGCTTTTTATGTCATTCTTTTGTGGCCTATTTGGGTAATTAAAGTTTTTTTAGGCACGTATGTTAATTGCTAATATATTGTACTGTCAGTACGATTTTAACAATTTTTTCACATGATCATGTAAGTATAACAGGGGAACTTTGTTCCAAATCCTTTACTACGAGTCCTTGGCATTGATATCAGCAACATTTGCTTCCGCTGTTTATAATCTCATTCCTGCCATCACTTTTATCTTGGCCGTAGCCTGCGGGTACGTATTCACACCAATCACCACACCTATTATAGCTTTAAAGTTTTCATTTCAACAAAGTTGTGTAATGTTCAGGCCACATATGACATAGATGATTACTGATAACTCATATTGTTTTTTCCTTAGTTTCGAAAGATTAAATTTGCAAACGGTAGCAGGCAAAATTAAGGTGTTAGGAACGATAACAGGAGTTGGTGGGGCAATGATGCTGACCTTTCTCAAAGGTGTCGAAATTAACATTTGGACCTTCCACGTTAACCTTTTGCATAAAAATGACCAAACGGGAACACTAAATGGTGATTCTGCTAGTAAATTGCTTGGTATTTTTTGTGGTCTCGGAAGCTGCTTCTGTTTTGCATTATGGCTTATCATTCAGGTTAGCATAAGTACATAGATATCAGTCATTTTATTTGCATAAATGAATTTATTTGGTTCATATGACACTGCAGGCTAAGATGAGCAAAGAATACCCGAGCCATCTCTCGAGTACAGCTTTGATGAACTTAATGGGGGCAATACAATCTACTGTTTTTGCTCTTTGTGTTGAGAAGGATTGGAGCCAATGGAGGTTGGGTTGGAATATTAGGCTTCTCACTGCAGCATTTTCGGTATGTTGATTACATAATTAGCAATTAAAACATTGGTTTTGTGAAGTAAGGTATTGAAATTGTGATTGATAATAAAATGACATGTGCTAAGGTGAACTAGTGGTGTTGTTACAGGGTATTGTGGCCTCTGGAATAATGGTTATCGTCATTGCATGGTGTGTTAGGATGAGAGGCCCACTGTATGCCTCTGTTTTCAACCCTCTTGTGCTTGTGATTGTTGCCATTGCTGGTTCCTTAATGTTGGATGAGAACCTCTACATAGGAAGGTATATATACACCAAATCCCAGTGCACCTAAATATATTGTAATTGACTTTTAATTTATGATCAGGGTCAACTTACACATTCATGGTTTGATTTTTGAAACATGTTTAATTAGTGTAATTGGAGCAGTGCTAATTGTGATTGGATTGTACATGGTGTTGTGGGGTAAGAGCAAAGAAAAGAAAAAGGTGACTCACTCACAATTCACTCCAGGAATTGAAGAAATTGAGGTTGTTGTCACGTCCACGACCGTAGATCATGATAAAAGTAACCGCAGCAGCAACACCCATTCCTGTATTGAGGACAATATTGTTTGCAAGGATCATGATAATTCATCAAAAAATTAACACGAAGTACCAGACACTTAGAATAACGGAAAAGAAGAAATAGCTAACAAGGACACACAATCATAACGGGTACATGCTGGACACAATCCCATCTTTTCCACTTGCCCATTGTTGCAAGCAAGAACCTTGAAAAGGGAAAGATTTTGCTTGTGTTGCAACCGAGATAGGACACTCTTAATAATTGTAAATTAAAAATTAACATGATTCTTTACATAATATCAAAATGTGAAGTGATCAATTATTTAAGTCCTCCTCTTTAAGTCGATGAAGTACAAACTTCGATTGTATGCAAAATTAAAGTTTAACCAGCGATTATATTTTGTTCTGATTAATTAAGATGTAAGTATATATATAATTTGGTCTGCAATTAATCGATAGGTTGATTAGAGGCTGAAGAGCAACTCACATAAGAAAATGGAATGGAAATTATTTTGTCAAGAAACAAAATATAATTGACAAAGTGTGTTCTTTTTTGTTTTATTGGAAATAAAAGAAAACGCATTCAAAAAGCCCCCCTCCCCGGCACAAAGTGGTCAATTTACTATTTTAAACTTAGTTATTCCAAATTTTTACTAAACCAAGAAACAACTAGTGAAATTCAATAAATATGATTTTATTCAATTGACATCTGATCTGCACCTATTACATGCGAGATAGAAGCTCATTCAGAGACCCCTTTTTGACTTGGCTACAAAGGCAACTCATCCTACGTAAAAGCGTGGGATCTCGCTTACTTGATTAACAAGCGAACGTGACTTAACTTGAAAGGAATCATCATTGCTAAGATTAGCAACTCAGGCAAGTTGGCTACCATGTGAACCCAATGATTGAAAGGCAGCTAGCTCCAACTTGCCACCGCATCTACTGAATAGGCTTGCCCATCAATGAATAGCCTGAGAAATGACACTCCTCTCCACTAATGAAAGTGAACATTATCCTATAAAAGGCAGTATGAAACAAGGCGCTCAATATTATAAATACAGAGACATTTAACCCAGGTATAATATCTCTCTTTGAATACTTGAATCTCCTTGAATACTGAACTGACTTGAGTGTCGGATTGCCTTGCAGGCACCTTTTCCCCCTCCCCCAACCCCCGGTCGCTCACAAACTGCCTATATACGCAAAGTGCTGATCATCCATCTCGCCAAGCATCCCAGCATCTCAGCAAGATAACTTGTTATCTCTCATTCTCTTCATCAATATCCTTCACATTCAACTGTGTGTGATCAGACCCAACCCATATTTATTGGACTAATCATTGGCGTCATCTGTGGCGAACGATAAATTTTGACTCCTTCACCATACAAATAAAAAACATGGTTATACCTAGAGCGAGATGTCAAAATCTCATAATGCATCTAGAGGCAAACAGAAGGTAGGCCAGGCATCTCGCCAGAGAACAAGCTCATACGTAGCTCCAATTTCTCCTCAGCGTGATAATCCATCACCAACAAATCAATAAATCCTAGATCTCCTTAGGCAACAAAATCAAAACATTGAGGAACAATAAAAAGAATTACTGAAATTGAAAAATCACAAGCTTAGCATGAAAAAAATTCCATCTCGAATGAAAATCTTGATGAAAATGAGCATGGACCAGAACACTCTCAAAGACCCTAGTCCATCGAAAAGTAATAAACAAAAGATAGAATTTCATCAGCCTCATGTAAACCATGATGCTGACCATTTATGGATCTCAATTCCCATTAGAATTCAAGAACAGTCTCTAAGGTGGCTCATCCTTTTACCACGCAGATCACGGACCTACCTATTCCCAAAGATATCAAAATTATAACAGAAAAATACAATGGGAAAGGAGATCCCCAAGAACATCTGGAACAATTCTAGTTGAATATGATGGCTCGAGACATACCTGCTGCCATAGCTTGTCGTCTTTTCCCAACCACGCTGAAAGAAATTGCTCTAAGGTAGTATTCAACTTTGGTACCTAACTCCACCAATTATTGGGAAGATCTCGCCAGATAGTTCTTGGTGAGATTAGTGACTAGCAAATCTCAATCGAATCTATGCATGCATTGAAAACTGTTAAGCAAGGTGCTAGAGAAACCTTGCGAGATTTCCTCTACAGATTTTTTGATAAAGTCCTATTGGTAAAAGATCTTAACCCACAAGTCTCTTTACATCTTATTACTGACGGCCTACAGGATGGACCATTTTCCACGTCTTTGGAAAAATATAGGCCAAAGAGCATTGAAGAATTATGGGCGAGATCTGAGAAATTCATAAATTTTGAAGATTATCAATGATCTCGCGAAGGCCCAAGTGAAAAGCCTGCAGCTAATGAATTTAAGTGAGATTTCCAAAGGAGGTTCAAGGAGAGAAAAAAGTTTGAAAATTTTGCGCCTCTGAGCACATCTCGAGCTCAAAAAATGAAGAAAGTCTTCCAAGTTGACTTTGTCAATATCGCCAAGCCAGCTCCAATCAAAAAGATATGCAGGTTGGATGATACTAAATTTTGTGAATTTGATGAAGAAGTAGGGCATCTTATGGAATATTGTTTTGACCTCAAAAATAATATTGAGGCTCTCATTAGAGAAGGCAAACTCAAAGAGTTTGTTGCTAATTGCAAACAACAGAAAATTTAGTAAATATGAAATAAAGATTTTTTTTTAAAGTTAAAGCCAAAACAAAATAAAAATAACTCAAACATATTTTTTAAATTTAATTTTAAAAATAAAAAGTTATAATTTTTGTTATTTTACGAAACAAACCCTATTAAATGAATATTTTTTCTAAAAATTATTTATAAAAATAATATTCAAATTGGGCCTAAAAGTTCCATAACCCTCCGGCCTAGGAGATTTAAATCGGATTAATTAATTGATTAATTTTTTTTAAAGATAAAGTGTGAATTTTTTATTCCAAAGATCTCGATCATCATCTTTCATTTCCCTTGAAATCATTTCCACCACCACACAACACAAGCATGGAAGCTCATGTGAAAGCTTGGACATACTCCAAATATGTCCCTCCGAAAGCTTGACAAGATAGAAACCCTCCTCAAAGAACTTGAGTTGAAGCCAGATCAAGTACCATCAAGGTTGCTGCTGTTTCCCTTTCTCAACGACAACGAATGGCGACCGACAAGGAAGAAGACGAAGACTGTTCCAGCGCGAGAGGAAAGGTTTCCAGTTTTTTTGGTTTTTATTAAATATTTATTTATTTTAATTTTATTTCTTTTTTACAAAAAAAAATGTCAAAACGTGTCCTTGACCGCGTGTCGGATTCGGTCAAATTCGCGGTTCCAATAGTCAACGTGTCCTAAAAAGTTGACCACGTGTCGGACGCGTGTCCGAACGAATGAACATCCAAAAACGAGCTGATTACTGAGTTTGTTGCTACCAAGCCTGACTGATCTGAAATTTTGGGAAGCTAGGATTTGATACAAGCCTGACTGATCTGCTAGGATTTTCAGGAGAATGAGTGTGTAACAGCCCATTGTACACCGGTATTGTTAACATTGATAAATTAGTTGATAATTCACCAGGATATCAAATCCTATCTTTTATGGATGCATATCCAGGGTATAATCAAATCCCTATGCACCAACCTGATGAAGAGGCCACAACTTTTATAACATATAAAGCCATTCATTGCTACAATATAATGTCTTTTGGCTTGAAAAATGTTGGTGCGACATACCAGCATATGATGAACAAAGTTTTAGTGCATAGATTGGTCGCATGTTGAAAGTTTATATTAATGATATGTTCTTGAAAACCGTTGACACCCCGCGACGTACTGAAGATTTTGAAGAAGTGTTTCAACAATTACGAAATTATAACATGCGGCTTAATCCTACCAAATGTGCATTTGGCGTACCAATTATTAATTTTAGGAGTTAGTTTTAAGAGGGAAATAAAAGGAAAAGAAGGATTTTATTAATCCATTCCCTTGTTTGTGAGTTTAAAAAATGGAGGAAGGGAATTGAGGAATTTTGCAAAATCCTCTAAAACCCTTCTCAACCTCAAAATTAAAGTTCCCCCAATTTGGGGGTTTGAGGGGGAAATATTGGAAAATACTTATCTACCCTTAACATTAAAATGTAAAGATTACATAACGATGAATCATTTTTAAAGATGACACTATTAGAAAAGTTTCAAATACTAACAGATTTATCGACGGAAAATATTTCATTGAAAATAGTGATGAAATTTTTGACAAAAATCATATTAAGTCTAAAATAGAAATGGAAAAGTGTTCCGTCAAAACTAAAGACAAAATTAGATACAGAACAATATTTTGTCATAATAACTCACATAAATTTTTTGGGGAAATAAAATTCAATTAAAATTCTTGATAGAATCTAAATTTCGTCGAAAATTTTAACGGAAATATTTTCGTCAGAATTTTTGATGAAACACATTTTCATCAAAAAAATTCGACATAAAACAATTTCATCAACACTTTTAACTGAAAATATTTCTGTCAAAAATTTGGACGAAATTTAAATTTCGTCGAAAGTTTTAACAGAAATATTTCCGTCAAAATTTTCGACGGAACATATTTCCAGCGAATTTTTTTGATGAAAATTTTTTCCATAAAATATTTTAACGAAAAATATTTTTGTAAAAACATTTTTGTCAAAAAAAAATTGTTGAATTTCTCGACAAAAAAATTTCCGTCAAAGTTTTCAATGGAACACATTTCCATCGAAAATTTTCAACAAAAGTATTTTCGTAAATTTTTTTGACGAAAAATATTTCATTGAAAATTTCGATGGAAAAAATATTTCGTCCAAATTCTTTATTGAATTCCGTCGAAATTCTTTATGGAATCTAAATTTAATCGAAACATTTCCCTCAAAAAATTTGACAATTTTTTTTCTTCAAAACACATTTCCTCATCGAAAATTTTGAACGTAAAACATTCGGTCAAAATTTTTGACAGAATTCTTTTTTCTTCCAAAACTTTTGATGGAATATTTTTTAGCCAAAAATATTTAAGAAATCATTTTTGTTAAAACTTTTGATGGACACTAAATTTCGTCGAAAATTTTGATAGAAAAATTATTTCAGTAAAAAATTTCGATGGATAAAAATTTCTTCGTTTGCAACATAGAAATTTTGTCAAAAATATGATCTTTTTTAGTATTATGAAAAATACATAAATAATTTTGTAAAAAAGTTTAAATTTTATTTTATTACTACACAAAAACTGGCATTTAACGGCGGTTCATTTTTGGTATACGTGACAGTTACAACCGCCACAAATTACAAAAATGCATTTAGCGGCGGTTGTAACCGTCGCGTATACAAAAATGAACCGCCGTAAAATACCTGTTTTTTGTAGTGTATAATAATTTTTTTAATTTAAAAAATGTTAAAATGGTAAAAAATATCATTAATTCTCTCTTTTTTCCCTTGTCATTTTTTTAACTCTCAAACAAGGGAATATAATACTCTCTAATTTCCTTCCCTTTCTTCCCCTTCCTTCCTTTATCCGCCAAACTCTCAAACAACACCTATGGTGATTTTGCTAACTCTATAACATGACCGATTGCAGAGGTTTTCTTTCATTGCCCTGATATGTGTGCAATAATAAAAGTATTTACAGAAAATAATATACATGACTTAACTTTTTTTTAAATAAAAACTAAAAAATTGTACATTCAAAAACCGTGATTCTAGAGAGGTTTGCAATATTTATTTCTTATATACGTCTCACTATAATCATAGGGGATTCAGGACTGGCCGACTGCGGTACGTGTACATTATGTACGTGCATTCTTTTTTTATAAAAAATAATAATTGACAACTTAATACAAATTATCCAATTCTCTCACCTCTAAACCAAATCATAGGCTTTTATACGTGCATTCTCTAGTTACTTTATTTAACTAGGTTTTAAATTTTAAGTCTAACATTTAACGAAATTATTTTTTATAATAAAATCAAAAAAAAAAATCTGACATGAGAAACCATTCTTTTTATTATTTTTATTTCACACCGGTATATTATTTGTAACGCCCTGTCCGTAACCGATTAATTAATATTCATATGATAATAAGCGCATCATACTTTATAAATTAAATGTGAAAACTAAATGGTTAACTTTTATTTTTTATTTTTTCTTTATGTATTGCAAACTTTATCATTTTCATGGCCAAAATAAAAGTGACGATATTTTATTTGTATTTTAGACTACTAGGACATTTCCCACCCTTTTTATTTCAACATGATTAATAGTTTAAATATATCACAATCATAACTCAATATAAATAAAACATATTACCCGGTCATTCATGACATAGGTATCTCATAAACATGGGGTCTCAAATAATGTCCATATGTTACTTTACTTTTCTCCAATTTTAGCCACAAATTAATATAAGAACAATAAAATTTTCATACTTAAAATTTAAATTCAATATCATTAGTTAAACTAGAATAACATGTGGCATTTAAACTAGAATAACATGTGACATTTAATCTAAGTTCGTGATAATCTACTTTACTTTTTTTAAAATTGTTAGGAACCATTTTTTGTAGACAAAAAGAAAGGCTGCCATACTTCTTCCAGAAGAAACGCATGAGAGAAAATCTAAGTTTGATTCAAAGAATAGCCACACTTGATTGTGATTCAATCTTGGGTATCAATACTCAGAGTGCGAATGCCAGACGTAGACACAAGTATTCAACTAGTCAACCTAATACTCTCTATCACAAGTATTCAATCTTGGGTATCCACACAAATATATTTTTATTAATTAATTTTTTTTTTCTCTCAGAAAACGAAGATATGAAAATAAGTTATATCGTAAAAACCAGCTATTTTGCCCCTTCTTAATATTAAATAAATAAAAAAAAAACTTTTTTTTTTAAAAAAAAAGCTTATTCAAATTTACTAGTGCCCAATCTCCCCCGTTGTCCTAACAATAGGCGGACTATAGGCACAAATACAACGTTAACGACAGAAGGAACAAAAAGTCCTTTTCCAAAAAAAAAAAGGAACAAAAAGTTTGACTTGTTGTCGCACAGGATCTTGGAATAAAATCGTAAAATCGCAGATTGACTGACTTGGAATAAAACGTGCTTCTTTGAATTTGGAAATCTCTGTGCTCTACTCTGCATATTTGTTTATATAAACAAACCATTGCTCTGCTCTGTCTATTGCAGCAGCAAGTTGTGATAGACATACATATTAAGATTACACAAAAAATGAGAGATATAGGGAAAGTAATGCATGGTTTGAAGCCAGCCCTCTTGATGTTGGCCGTGCAGATTGTAATTGCTACGGCGACTGTGCTCTACAAGCTTGCCATAAACGATGGAATGAGCATTCAAGTAGTTACTGCTTACCGTCTCATTTTTGCTGCAGCATGCACTGTTCCACTTCCTCTTATTTTTGAAAGGTCCATATCCCCACAATTTCATTTTGTTCCTGCACTTTTCACTATAATATTACCTGAATACAATATTAATAACTAGCTAGTCTAAAATGGATTTTCCTTCATTATTTTTTACAGGAAGAACAGACCAAAGCTGACTTGGAGGGTGGTTTTTATGTCATTCTTTTGTGGCCTATTTGGGTAAGTAAAGTTTTTTTTTTTAGGCACGTATGTAAATTGCTAATATATTGTACTGTAAGTAAAGATTTTAACAATTTTTTCACATGATCCTCTAAATATAACAGGGGAACTTTATTCCAAAACCTTTACTACGAGTCTTTGAAATTGATATCAGCAACATTTGCTTCTGCTGTTTATAATCTCATTCCTGCCGTCACTTTTATCTTGGCTGCCGCTTGCGGGTACGTATTATAGCTTTCAAGTTTTCATTTCAAAAAAGTTGTTTAATGTTCGGGCCACATATGAGATAGATGATTCCTGATAACTCACATTGTTTTTTCTTTAGTTTCGAAAGATTAAACTTGCAAACGGTAGCAGGCAAGATTAAGGTGTTAGGAACGATAACAGGAGTTGGCGGGGCAATGATGCTGACCTTTCTCAAAGGTGTAGAAATTAACATTTGGACCTTCCACATTAACCTTTTGCATAAAAATGACCAAACGGGAACACTAAATGGTGACTCTGGTCGTAAATTGCTTGGTATATTTTGTGGTCTTGGAAGCTCCTTCTGTTATGCATTATGGCTCATCATTCAGGTTAGCATGAGTACTTTGATATCAGTCATTTTATTTGCATAAATGAACTTTTCTTTGGATTTATGGTTCTCTTGTCATTAATCACTATATGAAACTGCAGGCTAAGATGAGCAAAGAATTCCCAAGCCATCTCTCGAGTACAGCTTTGATGAACTTAATGGGGGCAATACAATCTACTGTTTTTGCCCTTTGTGTTGAGAAGGATTGGAGCCAATGGAGGTTGGGTTGGAATATTAGGCTTCTCACGGCAGCATTTTCGGTATGCTAACTACATAATTAGTAATTAAAACATTGGTTTTGTGAAGTAAGGTATTGAAAATTATGATTGATAATTAAATGACATTTGCTAAGGTGAATTGATGGTGTTGTTACAGGGTATTGTGGCCTCTGGAATAATGGTTATTGTCATTGCATGGTGTGTCAGGATGAGAGGCCCATTGTATGCCTCTGTATTCAACCCTCTTGTGCTCGTGCTTGTTGCCATTGCTGGTTCCTTAATTTTGGATGAGAACCTATACATAGGAAGGTATATATACACCAAATCGCAGTGCACCTAAATATATTGTAATTGACTTTTAATTTATGATCAGGGTCAACTTACATATTCATGGTTTGATTTTTGAAACATGTTTAATCAGTGTAATTGGAGCAGTGCTAGTTGTGATTGGATTGTATATGGTGTTGTGGGGTAAGAGCAAAGAAATAAAAAAGGTGACTCACTCACAAATCACTCCAGGAATTGAAGAAATTGAGGTTGTTGTCACGTCCACGATCATAAATCATGATAAAAGTAACTGCAGCAGCAACAACCATTCCTATACTGAGGGCAATATTGTTTGCAAGAATCATGATAATTCATCAATAACTGAAGACGAAGTACAAGACATCGAGAATAACTGAAAAGAAGAAATAGCTAACAAGAACATCGAATCATGAGTGGCACATGTTGGACACAACGTCATCTTTTCCACTTTTTGTTGCAGGCAACCCCTTGAGAAGGGGAAGATTTTACTTGTATTTCCACCGAGATAGGACACTCTTAATAATTGTAAATTAAAGATAAATATGATTCTTCACGTAATATCAAAATGTGAAGTGATCAATTATTTAATTTCTCCTCTTCAAGCCGATGAAGTACAAACTTCAATGGTAAACAAAATTAAAGTTTAACCAATGATTATATTTTGTTCTGATTGATTAAGATATAAGTATACATATAATTTTGTTATAAAAAAAAGTATACATATAACTTGGTTTGCAATTAATCGATAGCTTGATTAGAGCCTGAATTATTGTAGTTAAAATATTGATTTATCAGTACGATTTTATGTTTTTATTATTTTTTTTATTAAAATGATTTTACCAATATTCCAAACACTTTTACATTACCATCTTATGTTTTATGATTTTTTATCCCCTTCAATTTTACATAAAATCTTAATTTTAACTACCTTAAAAGCAACTCACATGAAAAAATGGAAATGAAAAGTATTTTGTCAAGAAACAAAATATAATTGACAAAGCATACTCATTTTTGTTTTTCAGGAAATAAAAGAAAACTCATTCAAAAAGCGCCCCGGCACAAAGTGGACAATTGACATTTAATATAATAATTATTACAATATTTTTAACTTAATTATTCCGAATTTTTACTAAAACAACAATAATAAATATGATTTCATCAAATTGATTTCTATTCTCATGATCTAGTACTTAAAATATCTTCTATACTACATCTTTTACTAAATTTGAAAAAAGTAATATAAATAATTTTTACCATTTTACCCATAATTTTATGATTATTATCATCTAAGTCCCACTTTTTCCTATTTTTAGTAAACGAGTAGATACTCTCGTGATACCAAAGATACGTTCCTAGTTTTGATACATTCAAAAAAAATTATTAACAACTTTTGAATTTGAGGTTAATTTATTAGATAGAAATTTAGAAATCAAATATCAAATATTCATTATTATTGGGATGTTCTTGCGTAGTGAAATCTCACATCGGTTGTTTTTGAACTAATTATAGTCCATATAAATGAGAGAACTTATAAATCTAATGTCTTAAAGTTTTGGGTTGAACTAATTAATTGTTTCATATAACAATGAGTTAATTGTCTTCGGCATATGTAATAAAAATATATGGTACCACTAGGATTGATTCAGTAGTGATAGATTTGGATAGTTTACATGAGATCCTAGGCTCCAACCTTAGTGCCATTATTTTATCCAAAAAAAAATACAACACAATTTTGTTTCAAAGTTTTATCATTTGACTTAATTGAATAAAAATTAAGAAAGTTAATAAATAATATAAATATATTTTTAATGCCTTTAATTAAATTACTTTTGATTAAATACTTAAAATATTATCATTTTTAGTATTATTTTTTTAGTCATTCTATCTAATAAAGTATAAAAAGACAATAACAAAGACTTTATAAAATACTTTTTTAAAGTGTTTAATAAAAAAATAAGATTCATTCTTTGAAATGATTTTTTTAACAAAATGATATATATTTTAAATAAGGGAAGGGTTATACTTACTACTAAAAATGTTTACTACTTTTACTACTAACTTAATCACCATTAGATTAATTTTAAATCTAATGGCTCTTAATCCCTCAATATAATCCTAATTTTTTTTCATCCCTTTTCCTTTCCTGTCTTCTCTCTCTAGGTCTGCGCTCACCCCTCTCTCTCTAAATTTCATGTTCGTCGTCTTTTTTCTCTTCGGCTTCCACAAATTGTTTCTTTTTTATTGTTTATTTTTAAGTTTCCTTTGTCACCACCATCCTATATCGATGTTCCTCCATTACTCTCCTTCTTCATGAACGTGAACCCTAACATTATAGTCGATGTTTACTTCTGAACCGTAAAAGAGACAGGTAAATAAAAAAAAATTCTTAACATATTATTCTTTTCAACAAATGGATTATAAAATAAGAAGAGATTCTACAGCCTAACGAAACTAGTTGCAGACTTGTAATGCATGAGTCCATGAATACAATTAATTTATTTCTAAGCTTATTTTTTTTCTTCCTCAAGGCAGCATCGTCTTGTCAAATAATTATATATGCAAAGTTGCATTAGCTTTGATTTAAAAAGTAAATGATATTGTTTCTGTGCTTACACCTTCATATTTCGATCTTAATTTTTCACCTCTTCTCAATTATCATCCTTATCATCTGGGGCATAATTAGATCATTTTGATGAAGTGTGAAAGTCAAAGGAAAGACACAGTCCAATTGCATATCTGATCTCGCGTCCGTTGAACAAGATCCGAATTCCAAAACGGGTATTCTTTCATTTTCCTTTTGGAAGCGGAAGAGAAAAAAGACGACCAACATAGAAATTTAGAGAGAGGGGTGAGGGCAGACCTAGAGAGAAGACAGGAGAGGAAAAGGGATGAAAAAAATTAGGATTATAATCAGGGATTACGAGCCATTAGATTTAAAATTAATCTAATGGTGATTAAGTTAGTAGTAAAAGTAGTAAACATTTTTAATATTGGTGGATGCTATGAATTCCATAACCTTGACAGTTAGGGCTCTTTGAATTTTGTATTCAAAGGACACTTTTTCGATTTTCAGGAAGAAAGAAAAAATGTTTGATAAGGCATGTTTTGATAAAAATAGTTCTAAAAGTTATAACTATATTTTAGTTTTTAAAATCAAAATTAGAAAATGTTTTTAAATTATTTTTATTTTGTAATTTGACATTTAACTTTTAAAATAAAAATACACAAAAGATATTTATTTTATTAACTACTATACAATAAGGGTTTTATTTTCATCATTTAACATGAAACAACAAAATTTCCTACACACATAATACTTTGTGGGACCCACATCTTTTAAAATAAAAAAAATTAAGGCATCCAAAACGAATCTCTATAACATTACACAATCATTTTTCTTACAATATAACTCTTATAAAACTCATACAATAATTTTAGGGTTTTATAATTCTCATGTTGAATGAGAATTGAAATCTCATATTGTAGAGATAAAAAACATATGGGACCCATGTGTTAGAAAAAATTGTATGTGGGACCCATGTCAACACGAAAATTAAAAGGTGTGTAGAAAAATTTGAATTCTCGTGTTGAATGAGAATTATAAAACTCATAATTTTAAGTAAAAGAAGAGAAAAAAAAAACACAATCAAATATACCCTTTTTCTTAGCTTAATTAATTAACTGAACCAGCACGTCTTTCCAATAATTTTCAAATTAATACAGTCAAATTTACACATAACCAATACAAGATCAGTTCTACAGTGAGAGTTACGGGACTAGTGCCGCATTTGGCGTTTTCTCTCTATTATATTGGGAAAGAAAAGGGAATTGAAAAAGTCATCATCGCAACTTTCATTGCTGCAGTCGGTGTCAGGTTGTGTTTGTTGAGAATCGTATGTAATGAATGTATTTAGCTGTATGCGTAATGGAAGTCATCACCCTTCCTTAAATATATGTATTAAAAACAAAGACATTCAGAGAAGTCGACATTTGTTTTATGGCACCCGGATCTGGGCGTTGAAATTGCATTGTTAAACTACTAATTATAGTAATTTATAAAATATATATTGATATTTTTTCAATATACTAATGTAGCTAGCAACATCAGTGGTTCTCATGTCTCTTGTCTGACGATCAAAAACTAACTATGTGAAGTTCAGGTTCTAAAAAATAAAATCGTATGTATTTTTAGATTCTGTTCTGTCTTATTCATATTTTGAATTTTTTATGGGTAATATTTTTCTTTATGTTATACGATAAAAGTATTATCTGCTAATTACCAAAAAAAAAAAAAATTATTTGCTACCCAAATAATAACTAGAAGAGAGAAGAAAGTTAGAGGTGAGAGAAAAAAATTTTGCGGGACCCATTTCAAAAATTTGAGTATAGGAGATAATAATTTTCTTATATAACATAAGAAAAATATTACATTTTTTTATTTAGTTTTATATTACATAATATTTTTTGCGGACGGTTATACTTACCACCAGATAAGTTTACCACTTTTACAACCAATCTCATAACCGTTAGATTAAAATTAAATCTAACGGTTCATAATTATCTCTTATAATCTTAATTTTTACTCATGTTTCTCTCTAGGTTTGGGATGGGCACATATCTCTCTAGATTAGGGAATCAACTCTCACCTTCTCTCTTTATTGTTTTGAAATCGTAATTTTTTTGAAATTGGACTACTCATATGTTGTATTATTATTTTTGGTGTGTAACGTTAATTCGTAAAAAAATTCTTGTTTTGTTTTGTTGTCCGTTAGGTGTTCTTGTTTTGTTCCATAAAAAATTCAATCGCTAAACATATATATGACAAATAGTTATATGGATGCTGAATCAACCTGGGATTATACATAGGGCTTCACATATTGTGATTGGGACTCGGATCCGTGTGAAAGAAGAACAACACATTCGTCTAGCATTATTGTGTCAAATTTTTCGTCTAGCATTATTGCTTAAATTAATAATATTAACAAAATATGGTCACCACTCCAGTCACCACTTACCGTAGTTGGGTTGAAATGATATCATTATATTTTAAGGGTCTCTTTGAAGCACTTGATAAAGAAGATAGGATAGGATAACTTATCATATCCTATTTTTATCTCTTATTTAGTGGGTCAATAGGATATGATTAGTTTATCCTATTGCCTCATTTTATCATATCCAATATATGATTTCTTATCCTATTGGGGGAGCCGAGTTAGGATTCAATAGGATATGATATCAATATTAAATACCCAATATATCTCACGCTACCCAATATATCCCCACGCTACCCAATATATTTGTATTTATTGCATTATATTTCATTTTTTCTTCTTCTACATAATCTTATCATATTGCTAATCAAGTACTCATCAAACACAGGACATGATATAGGCTTATCAGCCTCACATCATCTCCTACTCTTATCAGCCTCATATCATATTCTACACTTATCGTATCCTCTCCACCAAATGAGTCCTAAAATATATTATAAAATATTCCTTAATTTTAATTTTTAAAATTATTAAAAAATTAATTGTAAATGATATTTAAATTTATATATTCCATCGTGATATCATATCGGCTTAATTTAATAATTAAGTCATGATTCGAATAAATTTAATCTTAAAAAAATTAAGAGAAACGAATTTAGCCCGACACCGACTGCAGCAATGAAAGTTGCGATGCAGACTTTTTCAATTCCCTTTCTTTACCAATATAATAAAGCTGACTACATTGAATCGATGTGGCACTGATAGAAGAGAAATCGCATTTAAGTGATGTGGCACTAGTCCCGTACTTCCTACGTGTATCCGGGATGTGCGTCTGTGCTGGACTTGCCTACGTGGCGGAAAGTAACATACAGGTCAGTGTGTGTGGGACTTGCGCCCGTTATGTGTATTAATTTTAAAAAAATAATCTTATCAGTATTAAATGAACAATTCTTTTACCCAACTGTTGTTGTATGGTGTCTTTGCCTAGAAAGATGGGCAGGTTGGTTAATTAACTAAGACCAAAGTTTTATTTGATTGTGTTTTATTTTTTTTCTTGAAATTATTTTATAGAATAATTAATAAAATAAGTATTTTTTATTTTAAAAGTTAAAAATCAAAACATAAATAAAAATAATGGAGAAATATTCCTTAAATTTGATTCTAAAAATAAAAATATAATTATAATTTTTAGATCTACAAAACGGGCCATATCAAACAAGTTTTTTTTTCTTTCTGAAAATTGAAAAAGTGTTTTTTGAAAACAAAATTCAAAGAGCACCAATTCTCAAGGTTATGGAATTCATAGCATCTTCAATATTAATATTTGTTTATTTTAAAATTTTGTTAAAAAAATCATTTGAAAGAAGGAATCTTATTATATTTTAATAAACACTTTAAAAGAATTTAAAATTATTATTTTTTTTGGATATCAATTTAAAATTATTTTTTAAAATCTTTGTTAATGTCTTTTTATACTTCATTAGCTAGAATGACTAAAAAACATACTACAAATGATAATATTTTAAGTATTTAATCAAAAGTAATTTAATTGAAGGTAATAAAAAATGTAATTAATATTATTTATTAATTTTTTTTGTTTTTATTCAATTAAATCAAATGATAAAAACTTTAAAACACAATTGCATTGTATTTTCTTTGGATATAATGGTGGCACTAAGGTTTGATCCTATAACCTCATATAAACTATCATAACCCTTCATCAGTAAACAAATCCTAGTGGTATCCTATATTTTTATTACATATGCCAAAACTTTAAGACATTAAGGTCAATAAGCTCTCTCAATTATGTAGACCACCTTTTGTTTATTATCAACCAGTGCGAGATTTCATTGCACATGAATGTACCAATAATAATGAATATTTGGTATTTGATTTCTAAATTTCCATTTAATAAATAAACATTAAATCCAAAAATTGTTAGTAAAAAAAGTACCAAAACTAGAAGCATATATCTAATACTATTGGAGTACCTACTTCTTTACTAAAAATAGTAACAAGTGGAACTTAGGTGAGAATAATCATAAAAGGATGGGTGAAATGATAAAATATGAGAATATATGTCAATTTCTAAATTTCTAAATTTAATAAAAGATGTACTGAACTTCCAGTACTGTGGGAATATATAAGAAATTTTTCAGGACTAGATCATGAGAATATATGTCAATTTGATGAAATCATATTTATTGAATTTCACTATATTTACTGTGTTCTATTGGTTTAGTAAAAATTTGGAATAATTAAGTTAAAAATATCGTTATAATTATTATACAAATTAAAATGTAAATTGTCCACTTTGTGTGGGGGCGCTTTTTAAATGAGTTTTCTTTTATTTCCTATAAAACAAAAAAGAATACTCTTTTGTCAATTATATTTTGTTTCTTGACAAAATACTTTCCATTCCAATTTTTTTATGTGAGTTGCTCTTCAGACTTCAGCCTCTGATCAAGCTATCGATTAGTTGCAGACCAGATTATATATATACTTATATCTTAATTAATCAGAACAAAATACAATCTCTGGATAAACTTTAATTTTATTTACAATCGGAGTTTGTACTTCATCGACTTGAAGAGGAGTTAAATAATTGATCACTTCACATTTTGATATTACGTGAAGAATCATGTTTATTTTTAATTTACAACTTTTAAGAGTGTCCCATCTTGGTGGGAGCACAAGCAAAATCTTTACAAATGAGAAAAAGAAATTTATGGTTCAGGACCACAAAAATTTAGTGATTTTCCTTTGAAAAATGTGGAACATAAATAAATATATAAATAAAAGAAATGAATAAAGTGAACAAAAAATTGAGGAAATACAAAGGGGGACCACAAAAACCTTTCTTCCAACCTGCCTGTAACAATGGCAAGTGGAAAAGATGGCATTGTGTCCAACATGTATCCTTTATGATTCTATGTCCCTGTTAGCTATTTCTTCTTCGGTGTCTTGCACTTCGTGTTCAGTTTTTGATGAATTATCATGATCCTTACAAATAATATTGCCCTCAATACAGGAATGGTTGTTGCTGCTGCAGTTACTTTTATCATTATCTATGGTCGTGGATGTGACAACAACCTCAATTTCTTCAATTCCTGGAGTGATTTCTAAGTGAGTCACCTTTTTCATTTCTTTGCTCTTACCCCACAACACCATGTACAATCCAATCACAATTAGCACCGCTCCAATTACACTGATTAAACATGTTTCAAAAATCAAACCATGAATATGTCAGTTGACCCTGATCATAAAAGTCAATTACAATATATTTAGGTGCATTGGGATTTGGTATATATATACCTTCCTAAGTATAAGTTCTCGTCCAACATTAAGGAACCAGCAATGGCAACAAGCACAAGCACAAGAGGGTTGAAAACAGAGGCATACAGTGGGCCTCTCATCCTGACACACCATGCAATGACAATAACCATTATTCCAGAGGCCAAAATACCCTGTAACAACACCACCAATTCACCTTAGCACATGTCATTTTATTATCAATCATAATTTCAATACCTTACTTCACAAAACCAATGTTTTAATTGCTAATTATGTAATTAACATACCGAAAATGCTGAAGTGAGAAGCCTAATATTCCAACCCAACCTCCATTGGCTCCAATCCTTCTCAACACAAAGGGCAAAAACAGTAGATTGTATTGCCCCCATTATGTTCATCAAAGCTGTACTCGAGAGATGGCTTGGGAATTCTTTGCTCATCTTAGCCTGCAGTGTCATATGGTTATTAATGACAAGAGAACCATAAATCCAAAGAAAGTTCATTTATGCAAATAAAATGACTGATATCAAAGTACTGATGCTAACCTGAATGATGAGCCATAATGCAAAACAGAAGGAGCTTCCAAGACCACAAAAGATACCAAGCAATTTACTACCAGAGTCACCATTTAGTGTTCCCGTTTGGTCATTTTTATGCAAAAGGTTAATATGGAAGTTCCAAATGTTAATTTCTACACCTTTGAGAAAGGTCAGCATCATTGCCCCGCCAACTCCTGTTATCGTTCCTAACACCTTAATCTTGCCTGCTACCGTTTGCAAATTTAATCTTTCGAAACTAAGGAAAAAAACAATGTGAGTTATTAGTAATCATCTATCTCATATATGGCCTGAACATTAAACAGCTTTGTTGAAAACTTGAAAGCTATAATACGTACCCGCAAGCGGCAGCCAAGATAAAAGTGACGGCAGGAATGAGATTATAAACAGCAGAAGCAAATGTTGCTGATATCAATTTCAATGACTCGTAGTAAAGGTTTTGGAATAAAGCTCCCCTGTTATATTTACATGATCATGTGAAAAAATTGTTAAAATCTTTACTTACAATACAATATATTAGCAATTTACATATGTGCCTAAAAAAAACTTTAATTACCCGAATAGGCCACAAAAGAATGACATAAAAAGCACCCTCCAAGTCAGCTTTGGTCTGTTCTTCCTGTAAAAAATAATAAAGGAAAAACCATTTTAGCCTAGCTAGTTATTAATATTGTATTCAGGTAATATTATAGTGAAAAGTGTAGGAACAAAATGAAGTTGTGGCGATATGGACCTTTCAAAAATAAGAGGAAGCGGAACAGTGCATGCTGCAGCAAAAATGAGACGGTAAGCAGTAACAACTCTAATGCTCATTCCATCGTTTATGGCAAGCTTGTACAGCACAGTCGCCGTAGCAATTACAATCTGCACCAACACCATCAAGAGGGCTGGCTTCAACCCATGCATTACTTTCCCTATATCTCTCATTTTTTGTGTAATCTTATTATATAGTCTCTCACAACTTGCTGCTGCAAAATGGTTTGTGATTGTAGAAAATAAAGAACGATATGGAGTTATGGAAATTGCATCCCAGCGATGGTTTGTTTATATAAACAAATGTGCACTGTAGAGCACTGGGATATACGCGCCTTGCAATTATTGTTAGACCGTCAAGATTGTGCTCTCAATGCATTTCAGGTTAGACCCTCAAGAGTCAAGATCATCTGCGTCAACAAGTCAAACTTTTTGTTTCTTTTGATGTAACATTATTGGCCTAGCGTTAGAACAATGGGGGAGACTGGACTCTGGTAAATTTGAATATGCTTTTTTAAAAATTGCTTGTTTTTATGATATAGCTTATTTTTTAAAAATAATTACTTCTTTTAATTAATAATTTTTTTCTATATTTTAGTAATTTATCTAATTATCTTTAAAAAGTTTGGATATTACTTTTATGGAAAAATATTTTTTCTTTTAAAAACACAAACAATTTCGTGATTAATATTCACTGTTGGATTTATGAATATGTTAAAAAAATTCATTTTCCATCACATAACAAATCAATACGACCAAGAAGAAAAAAGTTATCCTCTACGGTAACATTTGTAGAATAAGACCGTATAGTCTCTGTGGGGCTGTTTTGGCCCTACAGATTACCCAAAAAAAAAGAATAAGGCCGTATAAGATTGACTGGTTGAATACTTGTGTGACTACGTTTGGCAGTCGCACTCTAAATACCCAAGATTGAATCACAATTAAGTGTGGCCATTCATTGAATCTTACTTCAATTTTCTCTTATGCATTTATTCTGGAAGAAGTATGCATGCCAGCCTTTCTTTTTATCTAAAAACAAATGGTTCCTAATAATTTTGAAAAAAAGTAAGTAGATTATCACGAACTTAGATTAAATGGCACAGGTTATTCTAGTTTAATTAATGATCTTGAATTTAAATTTTAAGTATGAAAATTTTATTGTTCTTATATTAATTTTTGGCTAAAATATGAGATTAGTCATACACGGTGCAAAAATAAAAAAAAATGGTCTCTCGTGTCAGATTTTTATTTAATTTTATTATAAAAAATAATTTCCTTAAATGATAGACTTAAAATTCAAAACCTAAGTAAATAAAGTAACCGAAGAATAAAGCACGTACAATTTGAATACAATGCACACGTACCCCAATCCCATGAGGAGGAAAGTGTCTCCTTCTCGTTTGGAGGATTAGTCTCATTCTTCCTCCGATAGCGAAGCTCAATGCACCCGCTATTCCAATGAGGGGCTAGCCTGCAGGGTCGTATCCCGAGGGCAAGGTGACTGGAGGATGGTGAATGGGGATACTCCGGGTTATAGAAAAAAAATATATATATATTGCAAACCTCTCTAGAATCGCGGATTATGAAATACAATTTTTTATTTTTTATTTAAAAAAACAAGTCATGTACATTATTTTCTGTAAATATTTTTATTATTGTACGCATCTCAGGCAATGAAAGAATACATTTGCAACTGCTCATGCTATAGATATAGCAAATTCACCTTAGACGATTCTGTTACGGTAGTCAAATTGAATCCAGTAGACGATTCTGAAAGAATACTTTTTTTATACAATAATAATAATTGAATACATAACCTAATACAAATTACCCAAATTTCTCTTTATATATAAGATTATAATATGCCCCGATCTTTAATCAAAACTTATAATAATGCTTGCAAATGACTTAAAAAAAAGATCACTAATAATATTCAAACTGAAGAGTTTTTACTCCATAATTTTTTTGTCGTAGCAATTAAGTCAACTTCCATCAGCAACACTGTTTAAGTTTACCAAAAGTTATTTGCACTCATTTCTTGGCCAACAATTTCTCATGGGCAATTAAGTCAACTTCCATTAGCAACACTGTGTTGGTTATTTTCTATGCTTAAGGATCTTCATGTTTTGCCCTCAGGTCCTATTGATAATTTTGTGATAATCAGTTTGCTTTGCATATAGCAGCAAATCTGGTGTTCCAGGAGCACACGAAGCACATAGAGATTAAGTACCACCTTGTCCGTGAACACATTTTTAAAGGCCACTTAAGACATTCACAATTCCTTCTTCCAAATAGATTGTTGACCTTTTTACTAAGCCTCTACTTCCTTCTAAATTTTTGATTTTGTTGACCAAGATGGGAGTTCTAAACGTTTATTCTCCATCTTGAGGAGGGATATTAATATATACTTGTGTATTTTTTTACCTTTCTTTTATTTGGTTGTAACTGTTTTATTGCTGCTTGTATTTTTTTGTTATCACTGTTGTATTCTGTTATTAATGTTGCTTGTATTTTTCTGTTATTTTTCTCTTTCCTTTTTCTCATATATATATTCTTGTAATTCCTCCTTCGGTAATGGAATATACACATAGAGTGTCTTTCATGTTTGCTTCTTTTCTAGTCCATCATAGATAATAAAAGGTGTTATAATTATTAATCGCAACACAACTTTATTACCATGTAATCGATCCAAAAGATATTGGGTGGGTTCTGATCACACATGGTTGAAGATAAAGGATGTTGATGAAGAAAAGGAAAATTGAGTGGAGTCTTGCCGAGATGTTA
This sequence comes from Gastrolobium villosum, assembly GCA_032173675.1. Lineage (NCBI taxonomy): Eukaryota > Viridiplantae > Streptophyta > Magnoliopsida > Fabales > Fabaceae > Gastrolobium > Gastrolobium villosum. The sequence continues at coordinate 38,733 of JAVKPL010013625.1, read as the reverse complement.
GGTTGCTTGGCGAGATGGAGAGGTCGCGAGATTATTGTTTATGCAGTTTGGAGGAGACTAAAGGGGTTACCTGCAAGGCACTTCGGAGCTCAAGTCAGTTCAATATTTAAAGTGATTCAAGTATTCAAATTAGATATCTTACCTAGGCTGGATAACTCTGCATTTATAATGTTGAATGTCTTGCGTCACGTCGGCTCTCATAGGGCAGAGTTCATTTTCATTGGTAGAGATAGGTGGCCTTTCACGCGCTATTCCTTGGTCGTGAAGCCCATGGCTAGGCTAGTATTCGTATATGTAGTGGCAAGCTACCGTTCGTTCATTGGGATCAAGTGGCGGTCAAGTTGTCTGAGCTGCTGATCCGATCATTATGTTTTCTTTCATGTTAAGTCACTTTGGCATGCCCGCCAAGAAGGTGAGATTCCCACGGTTTGTACGCGGAGTGGTTGAGTTGCCTTGTTCGTCAAGTTTGATGGTTCTTTGGCCCCTAAGGGCCTTTATTTCGCATATGTTAGATCCAGATCAAAAATTTCTCATCTTGGTGCTTATGTTGTAAGCATGAGTAGTGAGATGTATATTCATGCGAGATGTATTTTTACTATCATTTATGTTTTTTCATTTGTTGCGAGATGTTGCCACGTATTCATTGTGTTTTGCACTTGAGTGGGTGTTGGTAATGAGTCATTTCACCGCTTGAGAAACTATTGATGTGACTTTAATCCGTCAGTGGCATTTAATGCGACCTTTATTACAGTGGGTTAACACATTAACCCTTGGGCTTCCTTTTGACATGCGATCCCACCATTTTCATAACTATTTCATTTTTGGTATGCTTTTACGCATATGCCCTTCGGTTATTTTTCGAGTTTTAACCTTAAGGTTTTTTGGAGAGAACTGTTATCATTTTGTTCTACCTCCTTCTTCTCTGAGAACGCATTCCTTATTTATTCCCTAATCATTTCCATTCTCCTTCTGATTTGTTTTTGTGACATGTCTGGTCTTTGGTCGTGACTAAGCTACTTGTTTCATGCTTTGTTTCTCTAAAGAATCTTCAATAGCTTCAGCTATATATACCACGGGTATTTTTCTTTCTTTCTGTTTAACTTCGTTCATTTTGCATTTCTGGAAATTTGCATGCTATTTTTGTCTGGATTATTTTAAGCTTGTGGTTGAGTTTGTGGTTTCTACATTGTTGTTTTCATCCACTCTTGTCAGTGATTATTCGATTTAGTCAGTTTTCTTCTTGTTTCTGGGTTCGTTGAGTAGTTTTCCATATGTTTGTAAAAATATCTACTGGACACCCTTTTTCTGCCCATTTAGTTGCTTTTTATGATCAATCTGTTAATTTTTCAATTCCAGTATCTCTTTTTGTTGTTCCTCAAGCTTCTGGCTTTGTTGTCTCAGGAGCTCCATGATTTGTTTATTTGTTGCAGGCACTTGCTGAATTGATGGTGGATTATTTTGCTGAGGAGAAGTTGGAGCTATAGATGAGATTGTTCTCTGGCTAGATGCCTAGCCTCCCCATCTTTTGTTTTTGGATGCGTTATAAGATTTTGTCATCTTACTCCAGGTATCAATCATGTTTTCTATTTGTATGGAGTGGGAGTCAAAAGTTATCGTCCCCACAAACGGCGCCAACGATCGGTCTAACAGATATTGGGCTGGATCTGATCACACACGATTGAAGTTAAAGGATGTTGATGAAAAGAAGGAAGATTGAGTGGAGTCTTGCCGAGATGTTGGGTTGCTTAGCGAGATAGAGAGGTCGCGAGATTAATGTCTATGCTGTTTGGAAGAAATTGGAGGGGGGTACCTGCAAGGCACTATAACGCTTAAGTCAGTTTAATATTCAAAGTGGTTCAAGTATTTAAAAAGAGATATCCTACCTGGGCTGAACACCTCTGTATTTATAGTGTTGAATGTCTTGCTTCATGTCGCCTCTCATAGAGCGGTGTTCATTTTCATTGGTGGAGATAGGCGGCCTTTCACAGGCTATTCCTTTTTTCGCGAAGCTTGTGGTTAGGCTAGTCTTCGTAGATGTAGTGGCAAGTTGGTGCTTTTGTTTGTTCATTAGGTTCAACTAGCGGTCAAGTTGCCTGAGCTACGGCTCCCGATCATGATGTTTTCTTTCATGTTAAGTCACTCTGGCTTGCTAGCCAAGTAAGCGAGATTCCTTCAATTTGTACGTGATGGTTCTTAGGCCTCTATGGCCCTTTATTTGATTGGACCTCTATCTTGCATATGTTAGTTTCAGATCACCTTGTTACGTTAAAATATAGGGATTAGTGTTTTTCATATTGTTGGAGATATTGTATCTTCTATACACATATAAAATTATGCGAGACCCATGTGAAGAGAAAAGAGAGAAATAAAAACCATAAACCCACACATTTTTATGTATGTGTAAGAGGTAAAATTATATATCTCTTGCAACATGATAAACATTAATCCCTAAAATATATAACCCCTTTGTTATAATTAGCCTGGAGATTTTAGAGTACACATGTGACGCACCTATAAGTTGATTATAAATACTTTGCATGCCCATTCATACATGAAATCAAACCCAAAGAAATTGTTGTGTAAATAAATTATTAGTGCATTATTAATTATAATAATCAATCATTAATTAATAATATATCAGTAATTTATTTATTCATTGTACCAAATTAATTATGCAAGTATTTCATAAATTATCTAGTGGAATCTTAACCATTCATAGCATAAAGGATTTGGTCTTGTCAAGGGGTGACAATTTTTAAAACACTTGAAAAATTTGTGTTTGGATCAACTCTTTTTAAAATTTGTGTCGTATTGCTTGTCAACTCGTAAACACAAAATTGAACGACATTAATCTTCTTATAGATTATTCGTGTCATATTGCGGCAATCCAAGTCGTATTGAGTCAATCCGCATAATAAGGGGCATACTTTAAGGTTAACAACTTATTTGTGTCGTGTCATATTATGTTTACCCGCATAACAAGTGACTCACTTTCAAATTTGTGTTGTGTTCGTGTTGAGTAAATTCATATTAAATTCATGTCATATCCAGTCAATCCAAATTATGATTCCTAATCTTGCCTCTTAATTTCTCTTTTTCTTCTTTATTTGAACTTGTATGTGAGAGATGCACCAGAATAGGGCAAATAAGTAAAAAATAAAAGTTTAATATGATGATATAAAAATGAGTTTTTTTAGAAGGAAAAAGAAAATTATTCCATAAATTCACTGGCAAAATTTTTTATTTGGTTACTATGAATTATTTAATTTAAAAGAAGAATAATTGTTTCACAATTTACTTTTAAAAAATAATGTTGCTACTAAGTACAGGATGGGACTATATCAACGGCTCAAGAGCTCGTCTATTATAAGAGTAGTGGTCCACATGGGTCGTCTAGTCTAGATTCATGGATGTAGGGGAACCCTGGTATGGGACCAAATTCATAGAGTAAAAACTCTTCTGATCTTTTTATTGAAGCCATTTGTAAGCATCGTTAGAAGTTTTGGTCAAAGATCAGGGCATATTATAATCTTTGGACAGGGGTATAGGGTATGTGTACATTATACATGTGCTTTATTCTTTAGTTCCTTTATTTACTTAGGTTTTGAAATTTAAGTCTAACATTTAAGGAAATGATTTTTTATATAATAAAATTAAATAAAAATATGACATTAGAGACCATTTTTTTATTGTTTTTATGTTTATACTGATTTATTGATTAATTAACAAATTTCCAATTTTAGCCATAAATTACTAAAAAAAAAGAATAATACTTAAAAATTAAATTCAAGATCATTAATTAAACTAGAATAACCTATGCCATTTAATTTACGTCCGTGGGATTTGGACTTGTCATATTACAAAAATTATGACATGATGATATGGGTAATCATAACTACACAAAGATAAATAAAATGATAATAAAAAAAAAGAGAAATAATATTAAAAAAATAGTTATATTGAAATAAATAATTATAAAATCATAACTATTGATTTGTTTTTATATAATTGTGATCTTCTAGTATAAATATATTATTATTATTTTCACAAAAGCGGATTCATTTCCCAGTTTGTGATAATCCACTTTACTTTTTTTCAAAATTGTTATGAACATTTTTTTTTTTTTTTGAAAAAAAGAAAGGCTGCCGTACACTACCAAAAGAAACGCATGGGAGAAAATCTGAGTAAGATTCAATGAATGGGGACACTTAATTGTGATTCATTGAACCTCGTCGCTTTTGAACACAACATTATAACAGAAAACGGTACTCACCAGATTTTCTCTGAAGTGAAGAACTCACATGCTCAGACAAACACGACAGCGCCCAAGTTCCACATTGCAATGTAAGGAAAAGGAAGAAAAACGAAAAAAAAAAAAAAAATTAGAGCTACGGATACACCGAATTTTTTGGTATATTTTTTATTAATAATGTGATACGTAATTTATTTTTTATTTACTCTTTCACTTAATTTTAAAATAAATTATTTATTAATAATTTAAATAAAAATAAGACACATCATATTTTAAATAAAAAAATATACTAAAAACTCGATACATACGTAACAATGAAGATATCTTGAAGAACCACAAGATGACGTGGATTTGAATATAAAAGTTTTTCACTTGGCCAAATTATGTTGCTGACTTATCATAAGAATAATAATATTAAGTATTTAATTAAAAATTAAAATAATAAATAAGATATGTAAAATTAATTTAAATAGAACATAAAATAAATGAGTTCTTTTTTTTTTTTTTGCAGTTAATGTAGATAATTAAGTTGCCTATGTTGAGCCCAAAATGACATCATTTTGGAATGAAAATCAAGATATTTTGTAATTATAATTTATTTTAGAATTATAATAGTCTTTCTCATTATGATTTTTTAATCTTTCAAGATTCTAATTTAGTATAAAAAGTGTTTGAGAGTAAATATAAATAGCTTATCTACATTAACTAGAAAAACATTAAATCCAATATAAATATATGCTTAATTATTTCATAAGAATTAAATTTTAAAATTGAAAAGAAAATTATTTGAAGTAGAATGAACTAAGAAATTAAACCCCTAACCATAAATTAGATTCTAATTTAGTATAAAAAGATAACTTGTTCTTTTTTTCTACTCTCTTTTTTTATATTTCTAAATATTTTAAGTTTTGAAATGAAACGATCGGATGATATAGATTAAAAGATATGAAAAAATAAATGTAAATAGTTAGAACAATAACATCATATGTAAATATTTGAAAAAGAATTTTCAAAATGATGATACGTGAAATAAAATAAAGTATTTAAAAAAAGTGCTATTTAAAGTAGAAGAAGTGACATCATTTTAAAAGAGTGAGTACACTAATTTAAAGTAGATTATTAGTCATTTGTAGTTTTGGTACCACATATATCAAATAGTTCTTGTGATTAATAAATTAGAATAATTGTGTGTGTGTGTTATGCATGTAAGAAGTTTTGACGGCGCTTAATACTGTAATATGAAGTAATGTGCCAATGGCAATTTTTTTTATTTATTTTGTTAAAAATAACATTTGACCCACGAACCCGGACGCTTTAAGAGGCTATATAAGTTCACCAAAGAGTCTAACTGGGCATAAATAAGTTTTGGCTGCATGTAGTGGCGGTTTGAATATTCTTATTTTTAAACTTAGTTGTAAGTATAAGATAGGTTAAATAGATTTTAGGAAAAACTCAAAAAAAAAATTTTTTATTACGAAGAAAAAAGTTAAAAGCTCCTATGAGGAGTTTTTTTTAAGCTCTTATATATTTTTCTTGAATTGTGTGCTTTATTTTTTTAATGAAGAGTTATAAAGATGGAGAGAGAGACAATTTTATGGAAATATGTGCATTTAAATTACTTTTAAGCTAAAATTTTTATGTAATTACGACATAGCTTTTAACTTTTTTTTTTAAATTTTTTTTTTTTAACTTTATCTTATAAGTAACTTGTAGAAAAAAAAATCCAGGGTCTTAATCTCGTACCACGGAGTAATACGCCAGTTTTTTTTTTATTTTATTTTTTTTGTATTTTCCTCCTCAAACAACATTTGACTCACGTACCCGGACGCTTTTAGAGGCTGTGTTAATTCCGCAAAATGAGTGTAACATGTCCTACATTAATGCTACTATTCAACATTATCTATAAATATGACGCCATTTCCCTCTTCTCACTCGTCCTTTAATGTAAACACCATTTCACCATCTCAACGACATATGTAGACATAGCTTCACCCCATCATTACTTTCCCAATAATATATATATATTCTTGAGCTCTAACGCACAATAGAGAAAGGGATGCTTTTAGACATGGCAAGGATTTCAGGGAGGTTTCAGAGGGTGGCGGAGGCTTTTGACGCTGATGTGGCGCGTGTGAAGCCCTGCGAGAGTAGCGGGAGCGAGCACTCGCCAGAGAGTTTAACCGATTTGTCTGATCTCGTGAAGTCTTTCATGGAGAAGAACGAGAGAGAAGGAGAAGGAGAAGATGTGGGTGTTGTTCTTCAACATGATGAAGATCAAGAAAAGGGTGATGATGAAGAAGAGCTTGAAAAATCAGTGACGAGGGAAATGTTGCAGGGTTTGTTTGCAGGGAATGAAGCTGATGATGAGGACGAAAGGGACGCGAAAGAAAAAATTAGGAGAGAGGTTGAACTTGCATGTGGATTTGTTGGGGAATATTCCTTCCCCGGATTCAAACGCCACTTGATGTCTCGGTTGCGGGAGATAGGTTTTGATGCTGGTGAGTACCAATTACATGCTACTATAGTCCTTATAATTATTTTTTGTTCTAGCATTTAACTAAAGTTGTCGGGTGAGGTGTTTTTAATGATTTATATTATATTCTCATTCAACATGTGAATTATAATTTTTCTACACCCTTCGATTTCTGTGTTGCAATAGGCTTTACAACCAAGGAGTGGTGTGCGCTCAATGTGAGTGGGATAAGCTAAGTAATCAAGAAGTGAATATCTGGGATGTTTGAGCTCTTATTTATAGCCCTGAGCTCCCCCATCTTAGTCGGATCCAACCTCCTTCTGTTGAGATCCTATCCGCCTCAATAGCCTTGAATCAGTGACTGTTCCAAACTGTTGAGATACTTCAGAATCTCCTAGTGAGATCTTCTAGGGCGGCAGTACTAAACTGTTACTTCATATCCGTAACACACCCCTCCATGCACACAAAGCCCCTTGGCTTGAAGCGTGGATATGGCACAAGATTATTATTGGTATGTCTTGTACTGCTCGAGTCTATTTTTTTGGATCTGACTTGTGTTTTTTTTAATTTCACTTGAAAGGGGTGGTGAGGATTGAACTCGTGACCTTGTGGTCACTCATGTTCTGATAACATGTTAAAGAACCACTTCAACCCAGGATGAGGGCGTTTTTAATGATTTATATTATATCATCTTACCGTGATTTTCTCTATATCGAAATGATGATCAAGTTATTGGACTTTTTTTTTTAATGAATTCTGTATCCTCTTTGCACAGGGCTTTGCAAATCCAAGTGGGAGAAAAATGGAAGATTAACAGCTGGTGATTATGAGTACATTGATGTCAATTTTTCGGGAAAACGTTACATAGTTGAAGTGTCCCTTTCTGCTGAGTTCGACATAGGTCGTCCCACAAATCAATATTCTTCCTTGCTAGATATTTTCCCGCTGATATTTGTTGGTAAAGTGGAAGAGCTCAAGCGGGTTGTGAAGCTGATGAGCACTGCTATTAAATGCTCCATGAAAAGAATGGACTTGCACATACCTCCATGGAGGAGGAATGGGTACATGCAAGCCAAGTGGTTTAGTTCTTACAAGCGAACAACTAATGCAGTTGCAACTAAAAAGGAACCATCACATTTGTCTTCTGAGTCTTTGTTTCCTAAAAGGTTGATTGGATTTGAAGCACGGCTTGTGAAAACACTCAATTTGAGCAATACTGGGTTCAAAATCGGCTATTTGACAGCTGTATTTAATTCCGATAACTATGATATCCAATTATAGTTATCCTGATTCTATTGTATAGAAGTGCTTTTTTGGTGGTTGGGAGTTGGCAAGTGATTGTGTGAAGTGCCTTGGGACAAAAAAGTGCTTGAGAACAAATTTCTCTGATGCACAGCTCTGGGGTATTTTTGTTTTATAGGTAGATTTTAGTAAGCAAAATGCTAGCATTTTTTTTTATTTAGAATAGTAATTATAGTGAAAATCATTGTACAGTAGAGAATTGGTTTCTTGGCAAGGGATCTGTAGAGCCTTCAAATATCCAATTTTCAGCACATTAATCCGATTTGCAGAATAGCTGAAAAATAATTGCACATAATCCAACTTGCTTTGCCTGAGCGAGTGGTCCCTCAAAATGATATTATAAGCGCCAAGCACATCGTGAAGAATAAACTATCGCATCTCTGGATAAATTATTCACCAAAGATAAATTTCTCTGCCCCATTATTCAACATGTCAACAACAACAAAAAATCTCTTTAAATTCGCTTTACCATTTATGGTTATAACGAGAAAGAGCGACACAAGTCTGAACTTTATCATAAAGTGCCATACTTAAAACGAAAAAGTGTTTGTCGTTTTAAATGACACAACTTATATTCTTTCACTTTCACAAAGTGGTGGGACCCACACCTTTATATTTTTTTGTCCATTCTCTCTCCTCTTTTATCTATCTTTTTCTCTCATTTCATATGACACAACTTTACATCCTTTAAAATGATAGACATTTTTTCCTACATAAAATTGCTTCTAAAGAGGAGTGTGTACCGCATTTTTTTTTATTTTATTTTTTTGGTATTTAAGTTTGTCATTTATGTGGTCTGGATTGCATCAATTTTCGATTTTGAAGTAAAAATCATATGATCAAAGCCCTTCAATCGGATCGTTTAATTATCCATTTGGTTTTTTTTTTTAAATCCGATTCAATCGAATTTTATTCGATTTGGAATGAATCGGTTTTCGGTTTTTCAAAAAGTCTAAAATTTTAGCGATACAAATCATTAGTTATATTAAAATAAAGTCATTCAAAGTTATAAATTACTGAGAAATTCAAGTTTCAAACTAAAAGAAGTCTTAAAACTCATGAAGAGTTAAAATAGATTAATAAACAATCAAAACTAAAACAAGATAGTTTGCTATAAATAATATCCAAGATTCCAAGTCTACAAAATATCAAGATTCCAAGTCACCATCTTTCAAAAATAATAAATACATGGGATAGGTTTTGTACCTACTTTTTTCTGTCTACCTTTGCCTACCACTCTCTAACACTGTTAGATCAGAATCTAAAGAGAAAAGAAAAAGATAATTGTTAATTAAGATTCTGATCTAATGGTCTTCTAGGGTGGTAGGCAAAAGTAAAGAAAAAAGTATGTAGAATAACCTATCCCTAAGTACGTAATATATTGGATCGCTATGGATTGAATCAGTTTTCATCAACCAAACTGAAAACTGATCCAATCCAATTAAAACATGCAAGTTTGTTTTGGTTTTTGGTTTTTCTGCTCGGTTATCGGTGTTTGAATCGGTTTGTATCAATTGATAAATACTCCTAATTTAAATGTACCTTTTTTACTATTATGTATCATGATATCATTTTTAAAATTTTACTGACAAAGGGAGGACCATAGTTTGTCCAAAAGAGGTAACAACACAATACACATGTTTTCAGTTCCATTCTTCCATTGCTTATTTGCTCAGCAGAATCTGGTCATGTTTTCACTTCCATTCTTCCATTGCTCATTTGCTCAACAGAATCTGGTCTTCATTGTTCCAAAACAGAATTTCGGATGAAACTAATGAGAACAGTTTGTTTATTGCATATATATACACTTTGTTTATTGCATATATATATAGTTTGGTATTGTTTATGGTATAGAATCCCTTAACACTAGTATCAAACTTTGAAATTTGACACCAAATCCTAACCGTTGATTTCCGCCAATCAACGATTATCATTATTAAGAATCAAATTATTACTTAATTATTAATTCCCAATAAATGATAAACATTGATCGGCGAAATCAACAGTTAGGATTTGATATCAAATTTCAAAGTTTGACACCGATGTCAAAGGATTACAGTGTGTGTGGATTAATGTTTCTAATGTTGTAATAGATAATTTTATCTTATCTCCTACTACACACGTAAAAGTATGTGGGGCCATATGAAGATAAGAGAGAAAAAAAAATATAAGTCGCACATACTTTTATGTGTGTATATGAAATAAAGTTATGTACTACAGTATAAGAAACATTGATCCCATATATATATATATATATATATGTGTGTGTGTGTGTGTGGAGGTAGAATCATTTGACACCAGTGTCAAAGTTCAAATTTGACACCTCATCTGAGAGCCGTATATATGAGGCAGGATCGTTTGACACCGGTGTCAAATTTTAAAATTGACACCTCATCTGAGAGCCATTAGATCAGAAAAGATCAATGGTGTCACATATTTACAAATCAGAGTCGTTGATCTTTTTTGATCTAACGACTTTTAAATAAGGTGTCAAACTTTAAATTTGACACCGGTGTCAAGGATCCTACTTCTATATATATATATATATAAATATATATATATATATATATATATATATATATATGGTCAGGATCATTTTACACCAGTGTAAGTTACATATATATCAATATTATCCATTAATCCCACTTATATCTAAAGGCTCAAATTTTTTAGTAATGTGAGTCATTGAATACAAGTGGATCAATGGTCAAGATTGAGTTATATATATATATATATATATATATATATATATATATATATATATATATATAGGGACAAACATTTCTCAAGCAGCTTGAAATAAGTTTATCTCCAGCTAGCCTCAAAACTACGTCGTTTTGATTAATAAAGGATATTTATGTAATTTTAGGTGAATTAATGAAGGATGTTTAACTAATATTATTTTTTGCAGGCATTTAAATATTTTTTAATATAAATTATAAATGTACATATATTTACGAGTCATACGATTCAAACAGTGACAATATCTCGGGTCAAGACGGGTCAAGTTTAATAACATTGATTCATTCATTTTTCAGGTCAAGTTTACTAACATTGATTCATTTTTCAATTTTTTGTTATTATTATTATTTTATTTTCATTTTTGTTGAATAACAGAGGAAATGAAAAGAAAAACAACGGCAAAAACTAGCTATAGATATTCCTGGACTTAGCTATGCCCATAGAATAATTCAGCAACAACTCTTTACACCCTTCCGAGGAATCTCAAACCAGATAGTTTCCCAATCAGATGTTTTAACATGAGTAGTCTAGTCATCCAATCCGCCACCTTATTCCCCTCTTTATGGACATGAACCACCTCCACTCTCCAAGGTCTAGCTAGCAGACCTTTAACCCTCTTAATCAAAAAGAAAAACGGATGGGAGGGGTCACACGTCTTAGTAACCAGCTGTTGCGCATCAACAGAATCCCCCTCCAAGATTAATTGCCTTGACTCCAAGCCCATTCCAGCCAGTAAGATAACCCCAAACCTCGGCTAATAGAATTGTCATAAGATATCCTCTCAGGATCCAACGGAGTTTATCTTTAGCCAACCAACCGGAGGAAAATTCCATCTGATCTAAGTTTCTATTGCTGGTTTTGGGGTTAACCCAGCAGATAACAGCACATTGCTCAATGTTTCTAATTGTCACAAGTCTGCCCCACGAAATGAATCCTCTACGTAAAAAAATGGTTATTTCATCCTATTATTTGATCACAACTATTCATTTAAAAATTATTATACAATTTTCTCACTCTTATCTCATTATCAATGGAGTGATTGTAATCAAATAACATAAATACATAACTATTTTTTGACGTGAGAGAATCCGTCATCATCTTGCTAAAAGTTTCTAATTGTCACAAGGGCCTGGTGCAAGATATCTTGAGGTCTCATGCTACTAACTTGTTTCTCTCTTTCCAAAACAGCCAACATAACACACCAGAAGCTAATTTACATTTTCACTCCATCTTTTCACGTCACTGTTAGAGAAAAAATCTGAAAATTTACATTCAAGCCAGATTATGTTCCAATTTTTTTGATGATTAGTAAGTCATGACTCCGTCTCTCCCCCTCAATTTTACCCATTGCAAGTGATTATTTTGGTACTTTATTTTTTGTTAGTATCACAATGGCTAAAATTGTGATAACACTATTTTCTGTTTTCCCAATTCCCAAACAGCTCTTAGATTTAGACATAAAAATTGCAACTACAAAAGTGGTGTTTTTTTCTCATTACTGCAAGTTCGCTGAGATTCACCAACAATTTAAATTTTTTCAGATCAAAAGAATACGTGAATGTAGGCACTGTTAGACGCAAGCTGCTGATAAAACAAAGCAGATTGCCTGGAAAGTGACCCCTTTTAAGAAAAAAAAAGTTTTCAATGTAAGAGAAAGGTCTTCGAAAAAAGCCAAATCTTAGGCTTGTTTCCCTCTTCTCCCCTTCTCATCGCAATATTAAAACGGTGAAACAAATTAAAAAAAATAAAATTGAACTTTGTAAGGAACAGAGTAAATGAAATGTAAGAAGCTCGGTAAGCAGATTTGTTGACAGAGAACCAAAATGGATCTCACAACAACCGGCCAGATAGCTTCTCTAATCGAATTCATTTGGCTACAGCCACTATGGCACATTCAAGATCAAGGGTACTGGTTTTTCGTTTCCACCCTTCCCTTGGTACATGTAGCCTCCCCACACAAAAATAAAAAACTCATAACCAAGATTTTCAGAAAAAAACCATGAACAGCCAGAAGATTTGGAAGATTTGACGAAATCAGAAATTTCGGCCGCTAATTCAGAGGTTTAAAAGACCCCATCTGTAACCCTAACCCTAGAAAACATTTGGTGTTCATACGGGCGCCTAGCTCTGTATTTATAGTCAGAATGTAGCTCTGGGCTGATAACAGATCATGGCCGTTCATCTTCTTCCAATCTGATGGATAATAAGTGACCAGTATAATTAAATATTAATAAGGGTACGTTTGAGAAGAAAATTTAACCAAAAAAGAAGAAGAAAGGAACCGTAATTTTATTTTTAAGTAGATATAATATAAGGAGAATTATTCATTTACGACTTTTTTCAGAAATTACGTTAAGTATGAATATATGACCGGTCATATATCTTTTATTGGAATATGATCCGTCGTACAATATAGTTTGTAAGAATTTATAAATAAAAAATTTATAGATATAATTTTTCCCATAGTATAATTCAATATTTTTTAAAATGAAAATAATAAAATAATAAATTATTATGAAACATATCTATTTTTTTCACTTTTATAAATATTATATAAATCTATTAATTAGAAAATAAAAGGTTTATCGGTTTATCCTTCTAAATTTTTTTATTACTCACTTTGGCTAGATCACAGTGCGTCACCATTCCATAATAGTACTTGCAAAACTCTGCTTGCTCTTCGGTTTTCAAATTGTGAGAATATAAACCAACTTAACTACTGAATTATTTTTTCTTTTTATTTTCTTATTATTTTTTCTTCAAACAATTCAATTCCAAGTGATTTTGAAGCAGAAGATGTAAAGGGTGTACATGAATCAAATTTAGGGGTGTAGGTGTGCATGAATCAAATTGTTAGATAACCTAACCTAATATTTAATATTTATTTGTTGTCATGAAATTTTATAATCTGTGTTTTTGTTAAAAAATCTGTTGTAGAATTTTAATATTTTGGACTGAGAAATATTGTTTAATGAATGAGATATTTAATATTTTTATTTAAATTTGATTCGCAATATGATAGGCCTAAAAGGCCTCATAATGTAGGCTTTTTTTTTTTTTACTAATCAGGCTAAACTAATTAAGCCTTTGATAGGCTCATAGGCCAGATAGGCTCAATTTTTTCATGTGTAGGCCTAGGCCATGAAGGCCAAAGCCTGCCCTGGCCTGGCCTAATTACACCCCTAATCAAATTGAACTATATTTTTTGAAGAAGTGAACTGAATTTGTTTAAAGAACTAAACCAATTTGGTTCAAAGAACCAAACTTTTTTTTTATCCTAAACTAATTTATTTTGATTCGAAAACGATTGAGTTTGGTTCGAAACCAATTTGAGTCAAACTTATTTAAAAAAAAAAAACAGAAATAAAGTAATAACAAAATAAAAATAAAAGGAATCACTAAATAAATAAGAAAAAACAGAGGGAAAAATAATAATTCAGTTTTTGAACTGATTTTTAAAAATCAATTTGATTCCTGAACTTGTTCTTAAAATCAGTTCGTTCGTTGGGTTCATAAACTGATTCTTTAAAAATCAATTATTTTAAATGTAATTCAATTTATGAATTAATTCTTTAAAACCTGTTATTTTAAGTACATATGATGTTAAAGCTCTTATTCATATTCACTGTTTGCTTGGATGCTAGAATTGAGGAAAGAAATTTAAAATGTCTGAGTATAATACTGAATAGAATGACTGCAACTAGGTATGAAACTAGGCTTGTAGTCGAGATGAAGAAGGGTGTTTGAAAAGGATGAAGATCTTTATTAAAACCTCAATGGAGTGTGACATAACCCCCAGAATATCAACTTCTTTTTGAATCTATGTTCTTGCTTTTCCCTGACTCTGATAAAAACATGTTTTTCAGTAACTGTTTTGCTCCTGATGGAATGGTGGTCAAAATACTTGCATTTTTTTTAAAAAAACATACTTGCAGATTTTTAACTAAATCGTAGTAGAACATTGTTAAAAAGAGTGATAGTAATGTTAGTACGAGAATCTGTAATTGCTTAAAGAACTCAAGATCTAGTGAGATCTAAAACTGTAAGCAAAATTTAGTAAGATTTGGTGAGATATGTAAGTGTAACAGAAATGGTAACCTTGACATAATTTTCAGAAAAGCTACTTTGAATGGTCGGTAAGGTAGTTTATTTTTCCTTTTATTTATTTTATATTGGAAAGATCGACACGAGTATATTCTTTTCAAATTTTAAATTTTTATGTACCAACACATTATTTGTATTTAAAAATGAGATTAATAATTCTATGTTTTCTTGTTTTGAATAAAAAAAAATTTAAATAAAAGATTTGACTTTTTGTCCATATAAAGATAGGAAGATAGGGCAATGCATTTCTTATGTAATTATTGGAGAAGAAGAGAGTTTCCTACACACTCAAATTCATGGTAGAGCTCACACATAAGAAAGAAAAAGAAAAAATATTGCATGCAAAATGAACTCTCACTATATGAGAAGAGAGCTCTCCTACAAAATGAGAACTCTTTTTACCATAAAGATAACATTAGATGATCTATGAAAAAAAAAAGCATTAGATGACATAACACATCAAGATAAAATTATTATTAGATTTCTAAAACAATTTTTTTTATTTAAATCAACTTCATATGTACCGAAAATATATAAGATTTGAATATTGAAAGCTAATAATATTACCTACATTTATTTTAAAATAAGGGCACAGGTCTAACTAAAAAAATAAAAAAAAAATTATAATAATTAAAAAATAATGCTAAAGTTATTATAATTATATAATGTTTTTAACTTAAAAACTATTTTTAAAACTCAAAATAGTATAAGAAACATATTTGATATTTCCTTTTGCAACCACTAAAAAGAATAATGTCTGGTGTAATCGATTTAGGATATATAGGATCCTTGTATATATATATAAGATGGTAAGATTTTTTGATATCATTGTAAAATTTTAAAGTTTGATATCAAATTTTAATAGTTGATTTTGTAGATCTAATGAATATAATTTATTATGTTATATTAATTAATTAATTATTAATTTCCAAAAAATTATAATAATTAAATTGATGAAAATCAACGATTGAAAATTGATATGAAACTTTTTAATTTGATACCGGTATTAAATAACTTATCTCTATATATATGGTATATATATATATACATATATAATAGATTAATGGGTAAAGTGTGTATCATTACAAAAAAGTGTATATCATTTTAAATGATATAAAATTATGTCATTTTAAGAGAGAGAAAAAGATAGATAAAAGAGGAGAGGGAGTTGACAAAAAAATAAGGCTAAGTTATAAATTACCCTCCCTTACTTTAGTTGTGTTTCAAAATACCCTCCTATACTTTCAATTAAAATAATTTACCTACTTATAATTTTGAGAATCATCAATTAACCACGCACGTTAAAATTCCATCCCATTCTATTACATATTCCATCCTATTCTGTTAATGTATCGTGAGTAAAACTAATACATTCTCTTAATCCCTCCAAAGCTAAAATGAGAAAAGTGATTTGTGTCCATATAGTAAGAAATTGGAGACTTCCATAGGAAGTAAATTAACCATTAAATTGCTTGATGCAGCAACAATACAATATAGGAAAATGGCATTACCCTACCTCCTGAAAAGCAACGCACTTTCTTGACAGAGTTTCTTCATTATTTGAAGCTTCATATCAGAGATAAACTGTTCATTGTGGTGGTGGCCATTCGGAAACCTGTTTCCATACCCAAAATTCTGCCTCAGAGGGTAAGATCCAAGACGAGGAAGAAGGCTAGCGCTTCTATCATTTTGAAACCCGGGCTGCCAATGACCACGACCAAAACCTTCTCTGCCCTGATTATTTGCATTGCAGATGGCAGGCAATACTGCCAGAGAAAATGAATTAAGAAAGAAAATTAACGATGTCATTTTCTTTTATTCATTAACATTTTCCAACAGCTGCAACAATTCAGAAGTACCATGGTAGGATAGAAATTCTAAAATGCCTTGTAGATGCAATGACGTACCATTTCAGTACAAATCGGGAACACATGATGTTTAGTTATTAGGCATAATCTTTCACCTCCTTATCCTAAAAGTTCATAGTACAAACCGGGAACACATGATGTTTAGTTATTAGGCATAGTCTTTCACCTTCTTATCCTAAAAGTTCATTACGTAACATCACCTTGCTTATTGTCTTCTTGAAAACCCACATCAAATTTTAACGGAGGTGTGAAAGATTGGTCACTTGATATTCTAACGGAGGTGGATGAGATTTTAAGAGATATATTTAATTGTTGAATGTTGAAAGCACAAGTATGTAAATTGGTTTAATTGAAAGTATAGGAGAGTATTTTGAAACACATTGTAATTTAGCCAAAAATAAAAAAATAAAAAAAATTGTGTAGGTCTCATATTTTTATGAGAATGAAAGTTGTGTCATTTAAAAGGAGAAACAATCTCCCTAGATTACTTGCAAATAAATTATAATTAATACTTAAGATAAATACATAAATTAGACGGTCGTGATTTGGCACGGGGTAAGGAACAGCATATATGAACCATGGGATCTCTCACCAAACTTTGAAACTAAAATAGAAAAGGCAGCAAAAGAGACTTTGTTGTTTAGAGAGAGAAAGAAAGGGTTTTGTAGAGGGAGAGAGAATTTCCAAATCCAAACTCCAATTATTACTAAAAAATAACAACTTTTTGGTAAGGCGAATCGGAGGCCTCAGCGAGTCACCACCCGAGTCAGTGCCGGCAGATCTGAGATGGAGGGAGTTGGGGCCCGACTCGGGCGATCCTCAACCCGGTACGGACCGGCCACCGTGTTCACTGGACCGGTGAGGAAGTGGAAGAAGAAATGGGTTCACGTTTCGCCCTCCACTGCTTCCTCTAATTCTAACACCAATCACAATCACAATCACAGTCACAATCACACTTCTAACGGTAATAACGGTTCCCATCTTGTTCTTTACAAATGGACCCCTATAACCCAAAGCCAGAACACCAACGCCAACAACGCCAACGGTAATGGTAACACTAAGGACGCTGCGGCTGCGGAACCACCACCACCAACGGAAGATCCACCTCGGAGGAAATTCAAATATGTTCCGGTATTTCGATTACAATGCGCTCCTTTTGTTTTATTGGCCTTGGATTGAATCTTGATTGTGTTTTCATGAGTTTAGACTAGAGTTTTATTGATGAATTGAGAGAAGCATAACAAGATTTGGTGCTTAGGATTTGGAGTGTAGACTAGGGTTTTATGAGCTTGGTTTTCCTTTTCGGGACCAAGATGAAAGAAGCATTTGAATGGTAATGGCAATGTGCATTAAAGAGGACTTCTTCTTTTTTCTCTTTTTATCAATGCGTTGAATATATGTGTTGCCCTGCTTAGTTAATGTGCCACAACCAAATGTTTTGCATATGCTTACCAAAAATATGTATAGATTTAAGGGCTGAAAAAATGCATTTTGTGTGTGGCTGAATGTTTCTATGTCCACCAAATATGTTAGTAGTCTTGTGCAAGGATGCTATCAAATATATTCTTACGGATCCTCATTGGTTTTCCGTGGCTGAATAGTTAGTTTCGTATTTCTGTCAATTTTTGCATTTAAATTTTCTTAAATTCATCAACAACAGCAACTACAACATAAGCCTCCCCCTTCTCAAATTCATCAAATTTGTGGCACAAATTCACTTTCTGTGGTTGGTAACCCAAGTAATATGCACTTGAAGCATACTTCACATTGGATAAACTGGAATGTAAGGAGTACAATATTGGATATCCTGATAAATTGGGTCTTATTTGGCATTACTTGTTTTCTAGTTGTCCTTTATTTTTCAAGCATTATTAAAACCTAGGTTGTCAATAGCGGCCCGTAGCGCCGCTAAACCACTACCATAGCGGGTAGCGGCTGTCGGCCGCTACAAACCGCGACGCTACACGACATTGTCCGTAGCGGATGGTAACGGCGTAGCGTAACAGCAATACCACTACCCGCTACACCGCTACACCACTCCCATGTTGGAATTTGATGGAGAATCCAGAGATGATGATGATTTTCTTTATTAGTTCACTTCTTGTACTTGACTATTTGACAATTTTATTGTTCATTTGTGTTTAATTTTGGATCCTTCCTTTATGTTCCTTGTATTTGACATTGATTGTGGAACTATGTGTTTGATATTGTGTGACTTCTTATGTTTGAGCATTAATACTAAAAGCGGTATTGCCTCGTTTCTTGACTGTTAGTATAATATATGTGGAATTAATACTTCACCATTGCGGCAATACCGCTACCCGCTACACCACTATACCTTTTTCGGGGTTGGCCGCTAACTGCTACTGACAACTATGATTAAAACATGTGTCTTGATATGCCTTCATATGGTCATTCCATTTTTTTTTTTAATGTATTTTTTATTTAGAAGATAATAAGAAAAAAATGGAGCAACGAAATTACAAATAACTGGTCATTTACTGCAGCTTCCTAGTTTTCTGGTTAAGATTTATATATATTGAAGATATCAAGATATTATGGGACTAAATTAAACTTGAGCCATATATTGCTCCCTGTGCGTGTGTGTGTGTGTGTGTATGAGAGAGAGAGAGAGAGAGAGAGAGAGAGAGAGAGTATTCGAATTTTCCAAGATATAATTTTGATTGGAATTGAAATTCGACTGAATTAGGTAGTACGGGGTATTTATCATTCTTCCACATGCACCTCATAGAATCTGTTTTTCAAGTGTGATTAAAACCGACGGAGAAAAGGAAGAAAGATAAGAATTGTGAGGATTCTTATTTTGTTAAGATCAATTTTTCTCTCATTATTTAGTAAAATACTAAAATGCCTTCTTTTTTTTTGTGACTTTCCAGATGACAAAAGTATAAGAACCAATTAGTTTTTGTTATAGGAAACTTCAAGAAATAATATTGGGGGTGTAGATTAGCTGCCTTATATTCATATTCCCAAATGTCATCATGTGAAACTACCTACTCTGCAGTACTGCTTGGGATACAGTTGGCCAAAAGTTTGAAGAATCTAGAATCAGTAACAAGAAAAAAGGTTTATAATTTTTTGTCGTGCCTTCTATTAACCTTCAAGTGTGCAAGTTCTTTGTTTAAGAAATGAAATTCACTCTAGAATGAAAGTATGAATGCACCAAGATGGAAATATGGTAAGTCCTGTGCTAAAAGTGTCTGAGTGGTAACAAAATAAAGGTAATTACGGAGAATACCTTTCAAAAAGTGGCGGTGGTTTTGACTGTGGATAGGATTTGGAAAATAACACATGATGAATGCAAGTATGGAACTTGTATATGAAAGTAAGTGACATGATTCAAATATCAGAACCAGAGTTCTATGAAAAAGGAAAAAGAAATGAGAACCAAAGAATGTTGGAGGGAAACTGATAAGGACCAACTCAGATAACAAATTAATAGTAATTACTCAAGGAAATAAACCTGAATATTCCTCATCATATATTGCTCAAAACCAATTACAGCAGAACATCAATTACAGTGACAAGATAAACTTGAAAGAAATACAGAATGCTAATGGAAATTAACAAAGCAAAAAGGTAAAGATAAATGTGGAACACATATGAGAGGTTCCACTCTCTCCCAATCCCAAAAAGGGCCCAAGGTTCTACTAATTTCCAGATCCCCTCTACCAGCACCCCTCCTCTATATTTAACCAATTCCTCCGTAACTAACTTGCTTTCTCATGCTTCCATTCTGTTTTGCTGAGTCAGCCATATTGTTTTCCCTAAATTGCCCTTAGGGTGGTCATGGTATCGTATCAATACTCCCCCCTAACAATCACCTTGTCCTCAAGGTGATGATCTTTTTTTTTTTCCGGGATCCCATTGCTTGAATTGTAATAGCCAACTAATACATACAGCTATAAAACCCCCCTTTTTTTTGATGACTTCATCCTTCACAGCCCAACTTTTACATTGATAGGAAATAGGTCTTTTTAGTCCCCTTAGCCCAAATGGGTCATTGGGCATGCAAGCCCAATATGTGACTAAAACATAATTTCTTCTAAAACTTCTTCCGGGTTGGGCTGAAAATAACATGTTAATAGTTTGGGCCACTTTTCTAATTTGACCCAATTCCTCCTCTGACCTAATTCCCTCATCTAGGGTTAGGGTCTTGTGTGTTTGTGGCTGCCGTCTTCTTCCTCGGTTGAAATGCCAATAGTTTGTTGTTCTCATCTTCTTCCATTGCTTGCCGCACAAAGACACGTCCATCTTCACAAGGAGCTTTAAGTCTGGCGGTTTGGGTAATGGCTGTGGATACTCCACCTCCACTAGAGCTTCTGACTTCGGTGGTTCACACACCACCTTCGCTAACAGCTCGCCTTCCTCTTTTGTAGTCGTCTCTTTTCCTTGAAGATTCGCGTTTGCTGGTTCAGGCAATGGTGGAAGGCTGACAACCACCGCCGGTGGCAGTGTTGTTGCCGGCAACTGCACATCCAAAACCTTGTTCGTAAGCTCTGCATCTACCTTCTCGTGCTTCTCCAACATTGATTTTTTATGCATTTCTGATTTTGTATCATCTTCTTCCCAGCCAATCTTTTTGTTTGTGATTTTCTGCTTCTCCATTTTTGGTGTCTCTTTCTTTTCTATCACCAAGCTTCCTTCCCTCTCCATTTCTGAATTCAAACGGCCCTTGCCTTTCTCTTCGTCACAAAGATATAAATCAGGATCGTATTCAGGTTGGAATTCCTTTATCATCGCCTTTGAGAAATCCCACCAACTTGCCTTCAAATTCTACCCTCTCCAGAACAGGTACCAAATGCGATCATATCTTTTCAGTCCCTTCGCAGCCTCTGAAATTTTCTTCGTTTCTAGGGTTCCTTTCATCTTGAAGTATTGCTCCATTTGGATCTGCCATCCATATGCCTCCACTCCATCAAAAACCGGAATCATCTTGAAATCACCTTTTTTTTTTTTTTTTTTTTATCAGCGTGGTTCAAAGCTACCGGATCGGATAGCTCTGATACCAATTGATAAGGACCAACTCAGATAACAAATTAATAGTAATTACTCAAGGAAATAAACCTGAATATTCCTCATCATATATTGCTCAAAACCAATTACAGCAGAACATCAATTACAGTGACAAGATAAACTTGAAAGAAATACAGAATGCTAATGGAAATTAACAAAGCAAAAAGGTAAAGATAAATGTGGAACACATATGAGAGGTTCCACTCTCTCCCAATCCCAAAAAGGGCCCAAGGTTCTACTAATTTCCAGATCCCCTCTACCAGCACCCCTCCTCTATATTTAACCAATTCCTCCGTAACTAACTTGCTTTCTCATGCTTCCATTCTGTTTTGCTGAGTCAGCCATATTGTTTTCCCTAAATTGCCCTTAGGGTGGTCATGGTATCGTATCAGAAACCAAGGCTGTTTTGGTGGAAGTGGAAAGGAAGGATATCTTTGCAAAGCAGGTTGTGGCCTTAGATAGAGTCTAATGGGAAAAGAGGATCTATTTGGCAGAACTATTCACCCACATCCAAACTAATTTTCAGTAATTCGTTTTTGTGTTTATACTTGCAGATATCCTGATCTATCTCTTCAACTTCTGTATTCTTTTTTTGGGCCGGGTGTAATTCAACTTCCTGTGTTGGCAGGTGGTTCTTAGTTGAATACATCTATGGGATAGCTGATCTCATTTTCTGAACAGCGGATAATATCATTTCGTTTCCTGATAAATGTTTGTACTTGTAGGATTATTGGTAGAATATCCTGGTTAAGTTTTTTTGTCTGTTCTAATATTATTTTAGGTAATGTATATTTAGTGTGTTAAGACAAGCATAATAATTCTATTAAACCATAAACCCCCAATTTAGTCCTAAAAAAATTAGCCACATCAATTTCGTCCTCAAATAATATCAAGTTGGTCCCAGTAAACAGTAACTTCTGGAGTATTTTCATGTCAAAAAATATTATTCGAGAACCAAATTGATGTAATATCTTTCAATGACCAAATTGATGTTCTGAAAATCATTTGAGGACTAATATGGGGGATCCCTCTACTTTTAATCATCCTGATGCTTCTTTAGTTTGTTAGATCTAAAGAAAGTGGTTTGCCAATACTGCATCACTGATATGATTTCAGAGTAGAGTTATTGATGTAGTTAGCCACAGATTGGCTGTCAAAGAGTTATCTGTTTCCTCTCGTTAATGATGCTTTCACGTGATTTTGTTTCTCAACAATAGTTGGATTGGATGCTGATCACATACTGATACAAACCAGAAACTAAAAAAGAGATGGATCTATTAGAAAACCTCAAATCTGTATTGAAATTACTGGAACTAACAACAAGGTTTGACCATGAAAGTGATAACAGTGACAAACTACAGGACAGATAACTCAAGAGACAAATGCTGAAATGGAAATAACAGTAAGGGAGAAGGATAAACAGAAAACAAATTCCCAGAAGAATTGGATAGCTTATGGTCTCTACCAAGCCCAAAGTCTTCAATGCCCAAAAAGTCATCGCATTTAACACACGTTGTCTCACACCTCTTAACTGTTTTCCATAACAAACTTTTCTTTCTTTGCTGAGTCAGCAATAAAGGTGCATAATTCCCTGAATTTCTTCATACGGTTGACCCGCATCTTGGGTGGAGTCATATCACATACCTAGGCCTAATCCTGGGATTTGGTCGGTGTTGTACTGTTGTAGACTTGTAGTGTTGCATTGTGTACTTCACACTTTTGTTGGAGATGATATGTGCAACCTTCAATGGTGTTTCTCATATTCCCTATGAACACATTCTCTGGCTCTTAGGTAGAGTTTACCCCTCAGAACAAGAATCAGCAGTGATTTTGCTTTCAAATTCAGTAGTATTATACTTTTGATCTTTGTTAAAAATTATCACAAAACTGATGGTTTTCAACAATAATAGATATAATTGACTAGCTGGAGTTTGTCTTCCATGGTGCACTTGAAGTCCTCTTTGTTACACTCACACTGTCGAGGAATCATTTCAGTGTTCCTGCTTTTGGTTCTGATTAGCCTTGGTTGATGATAATAAATTAATACTGGTCTTTTCTGTTAATTGGTAATGAGGATTGGGTAGACGAAGTAATCTGGTGTTTTGGATGATGCAGGTTGCTTTACTAGAGGAGCAGAGAAATGAGGCTGCAGAAAATGAGGGTGCTGAGAAGGTTGAAGATGAATCTAAACCTATTGATGCTGATGCAAGTGCAGCAGAACCAACTCACAAGAATGAGACTTTGGATGAAAAACCTGACATAAATGATGTTCCGATGGAAGAAAGTCAGGTGAACTTTGCTTGTCTCTCCATTTACTTTTTGTTTTTTTCGCATATTCTTCCATGCTTCCGAAGCATTGTCTAGAAAGTAATAACTGCAGTCCATAATCTATACTAGGCTGATATAAATTGATGAAAGGGCACCATTTGTGCAGTTAAAATTAGATAATGATGGTTCTCATCTGTCTTTTTGGACTTCGGACAAGTTATGTGGTCCAAACAAGCATTATGCAATTTGAAAAAGTGGCAGGATATTCTTACACTGGTGTAAGAGTATCCTGCCACTTTTTCAAATTGCATAATGCTTATTCTTACACTGGTGTAAGAGTTAGAAGTCTTACACTCAATCTTGACCATTTATTCACTTGTATCCAATGGCTCACTCACATTACTAAAAAATTAGAGCCCTTATATATAAGTGGAATCAACGAACAAGATTAAGAGTGTAACTTACATTGGTGTAAAATGATCCTGGCACTTTGAAAAATTATGAATTGAACATTACTATGATGTAACTTTGTAATCTACTATCCCAAATTTGTCTTGCCCAAACTCAATTTAAAGTCCACACTCCATAGCAGTGACTAATGAGCTACTTGATCTAATTTCTTTTTATAATTTTATTTACAATATTGACTTTGGTCTTATATTTCAGTCTCAGGACAAAAATCAAGTAGTACGTCAAGATTTAAATGAAAGTACATTGGATTTAAGTTTGGGCTTGACATCACATGATGACGAACATGATTCTGATTCGAAAACTAATCAAACAAGAGATGGCCAGTGACGCAAGGTCAACTAAATGTTACTGGTATATGAACAGGGGCCTCATGATTCTCTTTGGATAGCGAGAACATAAATACTTCGGTCTATATATACATTTGTCTGATGAAAGGGAACGCCCACTGGTTAATTTAGGTTGGATTATTGTGACGGCTTATGCCAAAAGTATTGTTTTCTCTATTATTATTATTATTCAATGTCCTTGCTGGACTGAATTGTAATTTGAAATATGTATTGCGGGAACAAAAAATATACCTTTTCCCATCATTGGACAGATTTTGCCCCCCGGATATTTATTGAGATAGGACATCCTGGACTTAGAAGCTGGAGCTAAAATGAATATTTTTTTTTTCTTGTTTAATTCAAACAACATTCTTGATGAAATTGGGCGATTGAGTATCTCATCGTGGTTACCGTAGAACCATTTTTCTTTGTGCACTGTACTTACTACTAAGGTTAGCCAATTTATTTCATCTTTTAATTTTATATGTATATAGTAACAGTCGAATAAACTTGAAAAGCAATATCTTCCTAGTTTTATGCGTACAGAGTAACTGTATAATAAACTTGAAAAGCAATTAATTATGTCAGCCACTTGGAATATGTAGACAGAGAACAGTAATACCCCATTTTTCTGTACATTTGCTATATTTCACTTCGTCATTGTCCATATATGCTTGGGGATTCTCCCACTTTCGTAACTTTCAGTAATTCCCATTATTAATCTACATATTCTACTTATTTTATTTAGTCTACCCAGTTTAACAACTCCCGAGTCTAAATTTGTTATTCTGTATGGAACTGAATCCTTCACTCTTAGATTAGAAGATTAGGCAATATTCAACCCATCTACAAAAGCACATACTGGCGAGCATAGTAATGGTAACCACTTCAATTTGCAGATTAAATGCGAATGTAATAGCTTGAAGACCATATAGTAATGGTAACCACTTTAATTTGCAAATAAACCGCGAATGTATTAGCTTGAAGAGCTATGGATCTATAATGATAATAAAAAGTATCAAGACGCCCATTAGAAAACATTCAGTTGCCCACTTATCTTGAGTCCCTTATTCTATTAACAATCAAATACTGTAGCAAAATACACAAACTTGAGAATGATTTAACAGTTTGAATTACAATCAGGGCATCCCACTCCAAATACACAATAACTTAAAATTCTTCATCATCATTCTTTTGCGACAGCTGCCTCTGAGGAATAATCATGCCTGGAAAGTAGCGTAAGTTAATATATGTATCATGGAGATGCACGTCTAGTGCCAACAGTACCAAAATATAGGCAGAGTTTCATTTGACCTTGTAATTGTATTTCTTCCCACTTATTGCCAACTTTTTAAATTTTGAGGAAAATATCAAGATTTGATTTTCTTATAAATTAGACTCAATACACTCAAGAAAGTAAACTTCATAATTATTGATAAAAAAAAAAAGTAAGGCTAATGTATGAGGTTCCCACTATGTTAGGGCCCGGGAAGAGTTAGATGTACACAACCTTACCCCCCACATGCACAAATCTCTTGTTTCTGAGACTAAAATCCATAAAAACTAGGCCACAAAGTAGCAATGGTACCACAACTCAAATAAATAATGATAAATATCACTCACCGCAATTTGCGTGACAGTTGGTATATGACTCTCCCAGCCATTGCAACGTTTACACTAAATAGGTTCCAATTTTTCTGCAAAAAAGAAAATAATTGCCATAAATGTATCTGGATTATGCAAAATTGTATTGTACCCAGAAGCAAAAAAGAAACCTATGTTCTTAATAATAACTCAGAAATTAATCTATAAAGTAGTTTTCATTTTTCCCACTGTTATTTCTCTCTTTAGCCATTGTGATCAGTAAACAAAAGTTCAGAAAGTAATTGTCAAGAAAAAAAGTAGTCCTAAATGTCACTGTGTTAATTAAGAGATCAAAATTCTTATATGCATGTTTCAAGTTATACATTGAGCCTGGTATATAATTTTAAAATTTAGGCAGAGATGGTTATTGTTCTGGACCCTCCTAGCGGGTGCCACAGCTACTAGAAGCAACTGACTAAGATAAGTGACGAGCATAAGAGATAAAAGATATGATCCACTATCCTAACTCCCAACAGTTTGACTTTCATTAGGATTCTTCACCTACAAGTAACCCCACATATAAATAATGGATTAAGCCTCTTAGATACACACTCTCCGAACCCTACTCTGGTAGTTGTCACTGTATACACACCACACCTTTGGCCTTGCGCCTCCATCATAGTATACAATGATCTATCATCCCTTACGGAGTCTCTTCCATAGACCACCGCGAGCATACAGATCCTAGATTTATCAGTGACATTCAGTCATACATTCACGAATCCACTTGGATTGAACAGTTATCACACACACAGGGGAGTTGTTTGGTATAAAATAAAAATTCAGAGAAAGCAAACAAAAGATGAAAGACTATGTGACACCAAGGATAATGGAGAAAATAATAAATGTCCAAAAGAACTATATTATTTATCTCATCACTTAATTAGACCATGAAAAACAAGAATTTAAGATTAGATTCCAAATTGCATAGTAGAAGTACCACTTTACAGCCTATTTGATGTCATATAACCAAGAAGCCAAGTAAGTCATACTTTTGCAATGCAGAAAAAGAGAACTATGCAATTACAAACGAAAATTATGTACATATCATGTAAGTGATGAAGCAAAATTATAAAATTTAGCTTGCATTGAAAGTCTATACATTATTCTCATTGTCGACATATACACCATTATTGGCTGAAATAGTTCAGAGCAATCTGTCTTTAAAAAAATCAAACTTACTGGAGTGATTACAGTGCTGTAACGTGACCAGATAAGTCCAGTGGCTGTGACCGCTGTGTAAAAAACAAAAGGCATCGGCAACCTATACATGTAAATAAAATCCAATACATGACAATATATGCTAAAACTGCTTGAAACTTGAATACAGCATTTTATAAACCCATCCACTTGTGCACGTCTGTACCTTTCAAGAAATCCAGACATGCACGTGTATGTAAGAGTGAATGACGAGCAAAAAACACATGTTCACACTTGAGCATGTTTGTGAGGTCCATAATACATAATAGTAAATGGAGTTGTATATGCACATGCCTACCTATTTGCTGAGGATAGGAAAGTTTCTCAGGTGGTTTAGAGAAATCAGCAATATTGGCAATGCTGATACCCCACTTAAACGTAGGTGCCCAGAAGTGAACTGCATAAAATAAATGGTTAATTTAAGAGTTGATATAGGTTGAAAATGACAATGCTAACACTTGATAACAGCATTGGTGACTGATTAAGAATGCTAACACTTAATACATGCGAAATAAGACAGAAGTTTTGAGTTCTTGGAGATTAAGAATGCCACTGATTTTAAAATCTTTTAACCGGACATATGGTGTCGAATACTCAACCTCCGGCTTGACTCAGCGGTAAACTTGCTTGCCGTGGTGTGTCAGGTCGCGGGTTCGAATCAGCCTCTCTGCAGAAAGTAGGGGAAATGCTGCCTAGAGTATTCCTTCCCCAGACACTCACGAAGTGGGTATTTGAACTGGGTCGGCCCTTTTTATTCACAACCTAGGTTGTCAGTAGCGGCCCGTAGCGCCGCTAAACCGCTACCGTAGCGGGTAGCAGCGGTCGGCCGCTACAAACCGCTACGCTACGCGACATTGGCCGTAGCGGAAGGTAGCGGCGTAGCGTAGCAGCAATACCACTACCCGCTACACCGGTACACCACTCCCATGTTGGAATTTGATGGCGAATCCGGAGATGATGATGATTTTCTTTATTAGTTCACTTCTTGTACTTGACTATTTGACAATTTTATTGTTCATTTGTGTTTAATTTTGGATCCTTCCTTTATGTTCCTTGTATTTGACATTGATAGTGGAATTATGTGTTTGATTTTGTGTGACTTCTTATGTTTAAGCATTAATACTAAAAGCGGTATTGCCAGTATAATATATGTGGAATTAATACTTCACCGTAGCGGTAATACCGCTACCCGCTATACCATTTTCAGGGTCGGCCACTACCGGCCGCTAACTGCTCTTGACAACTACACAACTATTCAAGGACATCCACATAAGCACCATACTGTTAAGTCTGCTAAAATTGAGGCTGCTACCAAAAGTTGGTTGATAAATTACAATGTTGCGTCTCAACAACACCCGAATCTAACCTCAGTTAGTACTTAGTAACATCCGAATCTCAATAGTTGCACAGAAAATATATGTATATATAATAATAAATTTCTCTCCTAAAAGGCCCTCACTATGCTACTTTCACTCCTTGAACTTCCAACATTTTCCTTCTATGGTTTTTGATTTTTTGATAATAACGAGTTTCATGATGCAATAAAACCCCAAGGCATGAAGCGTGTAAAGATTGCAAGTCCATCAAGATAAATTTGATTTGGATAAACATACCAAGCAACTATGTAGCACCGATAAAGACACTAGACACGAGACACGAGACTCCGACAAGTTAATTCTAAAAAATGCTTGATTTCAACACGTTAGAACACGTTTTGATATTAAATAAATTTTTAATTTATATAGCGTATATTATATTTAATATTCAATAATTTAACAAAAAATGAATCTAAACTTATAATACGCATCAATTTTGCAAACAAACAAAATATATTTAAAATATTTATATTAAACTCAATAAAATAGTAATTGTAATATAACGAATCTAATAGTTGGAATTAAAAACACAATGCAATACAACCTTTTGAATCTTTTTTTGAGTCTCTACAATACGTGTTTGTTAGAGTGTCTGAAAGTGTCGGATACGACAGGATTTATTGAAATGTCAGTCCTTTATAGCCAAGCAATACACTCGAGTAAAATGAAATAAGACAGAGACTAATAAACGAATCCCTCAAATCCGCAACATCTAAACTTGTGTAACCCTTAACAACCAAAAAAGACCTCCTTTTTTTTTCTCTCAAGGTATAGCCCAAAGTCATATCAATTTAATAATAAAAAAAAAGAAAAAAAAAAACTTAAGTTATAAACCAAACAGTGTACATGACCTTTCAACAAATCATTAAATCAGCAATTCTAATCTAAGCCATATGGGTTGGATTGAAAAATCAACCACTGAGGAATGAAGATCCGAAGCGCCATTCGAAGGGAAAACGACAACTATATAAGAAAAACATGAAATGATTCGATAAAACGAAAAGCGAAGTAACTCACTGGTTTTAGGCCCAGCTGGGTGATTCCATAAAGCTTGAAGCTTTGAAGCCGCCATGAATTGAAATCTTCTTCTTCTTCTTCTTCCCTTCGATTCAACGCTAAACGGGTTCAGCTTCTGCTACTGCGACAAAGGAAGAATGAAAAATTATTATTTATATTATATAGCTCAGTCATCTACGGATGGATGAGATCGACTCCACAATTTTAGTCAATCAAAGCGCGACACGTGATTCAAACCCGGTCAACATACCTCTCACGTTGACGGATGTTAGGTTTGGGGCAAATTGGTAAAATCAATAGCTAAGCAAAGCTAAAACATCGTCACAGAAAAATGGGAATAGTTTATTTGATGGTTATAGAATATTCTCTCTCTCTTTTTTTTTTTTTAATGATAATTCAGACTTGAATTAGAGAGAACGAGGAAGTTAATAAGTGATCATTGGCCGCCAAAGCACCATTTTAACATTTTTGTACAAAAAAATTACCTTATTAAAGTTGATTGAATAAATTTTTCCAAAATAATGCAGTTAAATATATCACTTATACTGACGGGACTAGTCCCGTCACTTATACTGACGGGACTCGTGCCACGTCAGCATCACCTAGGCAATTCAATTAACGTAAAATTTCGGAAGGCCATGACTTGTGACTCGGGTATCAAAATCACATGATTTTTTTTTTTTGATTTCACATGACTTTTCGATATCTACGCAATGACACCTCATTTGATATATTTTATCTCACACAAACATAGTTTGAATTTATAACAATTGTACCACAATCAGAAGAGGGGAAAGTGACCATTTTGCCACGTTTGGACAAAAAATTTACCAGACTGTCACGTCAACAATAAATTTTACCAAAATGCCATGCGGCATAATTCGCTACACAGTGTAGCGAATTATGCATGCAAGTAATTCGCTACACAGTGTGGCGAAATATGCCACGTCTGAACCAAAAATGCCACGTGACAAATTTTCAGAAATTCGTTACCTAAGGTAGCGAATTATGCCAAAATGTCAAAATTTGACATGTGGCATTTTTGGTTCTGACGTGGCATATTTCGCCACACTGTGTAGCGAATTACTTGCGTGCATAATTCAGTGTAGCGAATTATGCCGCATGGCATTTTGGCAAAATTTACCGTTGGCGTGGCAGTCTTGTAATTTTTTTGTCAAAACGTGGCACTTTGGTCACTCTCCCTCACAAGAGTGTTTATTCATAAGATCTTCAAACTATGTTTGTGCGAGATAAAATATGTCAAATGAGGTGTCATTACATAGATCTCGAAAAGTTATGTGAAATAAAAAAAAAATCATGTGATTTGGATACCCGAGTCACAAGTTATGGCCTTTTGAAGCTTTACGGTAATTGGACTGCATACGTGGCGCTGATGTGGCACGAGTCCCGTCAGTATTAATGACGGAACTAGTCCTGTCAGCATAGATAACATGTTTGACTGCATTACTTTGGAATAACTTATTCAATGAGCTTTAATCGGATGATTTTTTTATCCAAAAACTTTAAAATGGTCCTTTCCCCTATCATTGGCACTTAAATTCATTGCTCACCAAAGCTATAGTCCTTTTTTTAAATAAAAAAATGTTCGCTAAAAGTAACATTGTAAAAATGATTTCTGTTTGGTTAGGATGGGTTAAAATAAATATTAAAATTATGGGTTAGTATTTTTTCTGCAAATAAGATATGATTTTATTTCCTGCAAATACATAAAAGTAAATATTTTAAATTTTTTTTTCTCTTTCTTTCTCTTCTTTTCATTGAACTCTATTCATTTTCACGTTGGGAGATAAAATTATCTCCAATTTTAAGAAGAAATATCAACCCCTTAAATTATTGTCCAAATGTGACTTTTTGGTGGCAGCAGATCAGTAAATTTTACCAAATTGTTAGAAACTCATTCTAGCTAAAAGAAATAAGAATTGATGTTTGTTCTGTCTGAGGGATTAAAATGCCTTCTGCCATAAGTTGTAACTTGCCAGATAACTCAAAATCAGTTTCATGAATTCTAACACTGCAGAATCAATTTTGGGGAGCTAACATGAAATTGTGAGGCTTTATACACACAAAAATCCTTTATACTCTAAATTCACAACTTTCTAAAAGTTATTTCGTAAGTACATTACATATCATGAATATGTTTATCAAAAAAAAAAAAAAAAAGTAATCATGAATATGGTTTCCTCTTTCTGCATTACGAACTGTCACAACCTAGCAAGACAACCTATGTTCAGTTATCCAAAATTAAATGGAGAAAAATGAAGTTGTGAATTTCTAGGAAGATTAAAAAAATAAGCTGCTATGAACTTGTGGTCAATAGATAATGCTCTTACTTTGGCTCATTATTGTGAAATTGATGATCGAGATCGACCATATTGCCACCCCTTTAATAAAAAATGACTGGATTGTCATGTTAGGAATTTTTTTTACCAAAATGTCACGTCACAATCCCGCTAGTCTGACAAGCGGGAATGGTCTTGACATGTGTCAGCATCTGAATGGTCAACCATTCTCGTTGGACTGCCCAGCTAGAATGATAGAATGCTGACAGGTAACAAAAGTATAGACATTTAGAGATTGCTTGTACTTTTGCTACGTGTCAGCATTCTATCATTCTAGTTGGGCAGTCCAGTGAGAATAGTTGACCCGTCAGACGCTAACACGTGTCCAAACCATTCTCACTTGTCAAACCAGCAGGATTGTGACGTGGCATTTTGACAAAAAAATTTCCTGACGTGTCAATCCGATAATTTTTTACCTAAAAAGTGGGAATGTGATCATATCCTTAGCTTCAAACCAGCTGAATTATTTGTTCATCATCGGGTGGCACCTTTCCTTGTCCATTTGGTGTCTCTTGACATGGCAAATGTACTCTTTTATAGAAATGTGTGTAGTTTCTTTTGTTGCTTGGGTGTCTGACCCTGTCTCTTTACCAAAAAAGTGATCAAGGGTGGTAATTTTGTTCTTTATTGTTTTTCTTCTTTTCAAATATTTTAGGAAATTATCAAACGTGCTTCTGAGTGTCGTCCATTTGAGAAGTGTGACTGAGAAATCAAAAGTATCTACGGTAAACACAAGATGCCCGCGATTTATGTTAAAAGATATAATATATAAATTATTGGTCTGTCTTTATTTTTAAGCTTAAACCCTTCATTAAATTGTTTCCTTATTATAATATTGGCTTTGATGGTATAATAAAGGATTCATCATCTATAATTTAACATGATCAGAAAAATTTTTCTACACTCACAACATTTTGTGGGGCTCACAACAAATAAAAAAATAAAAAATTCTGGCACGCAAAAGGAATCTGTATAACATAACACAAATATTTTTCCTACAACATAACTCTTATAAAATCCTATAATAAATAATCAATTTAACTCAAAAATTTAAATTTTTACATGAAATAGTTGCTTTACATGATCGATGGTTACAAGATTACAAATTTAATCCTTACAGCTTCCACTTTCTATTGAAATTAAATTAGCATAAGGTATAACTTAAAAAAATGAGCTTGTGCAATATTTATACTTTAAATCTAAAAGTTATTTCGGGATGTGATGGAGAAATATAATATATAAAAACCATTGATGGATTTCATTTATGAGTTTAAGCTCTTGATTTAAATTTATCTTTTTATCAATTTATAAGGAGTATGGAAGATAGAGATTACTTGGATTTGTTAGAGAAATTTTATGTGATGGTTGAGATTTGGTTAATTTTTTTTTTTCATTTTCATTTTTGACTTATATCTTTTCACTTATAATATTTAAAATGTCATTTTATTTCTACTTTATTTCTTGTTTATAATACTTTGCCAAAAAAATAGTGAAAATAAACACTTTCTTCACAAAACCTTAAAAATAAGAAACAACATCATATTTTCTTTTTTCTTTTTCCTTTTTTCTTTTTTCTTTTTAACAACATCATATTTTCGAGGAAAAAAACAAACAAACCAAATACTATTATTATACGAGGATGTTGGAGAGCTGTGGTTGGGCAAGACTCATGTGGAGTTGTCAAATGATTCAGATGGGGCTGGTTTTACAAAAAAACACTTGGAGGATAGGAATAAGAACATTGAATTGACGAAAGAGAAGGGTAGTTAAAGACTTTTCACATATCTGGTTATCAAAAGGGTTTTATGTTTATCATCTTACGTAATATAACTTCACTTTCCTACACACGTTGAAGATGTGGGGTCCACATGTTTTTCTTTCTCTTTCATCATTGCACTTTCTCTCTCCCTTTTGATGTGAGAGTAGAAAATAACACTTAAATTATATAACATAATATTAATAAAACCCTTATCAAAATTAAGAAGAACCTTAGCTGAGAATGTGATCAAACCACCAAAAAGAAAAAAAGAGAGTAGAATCAGATGTCTCGAAGCGTTGTTGTGTGGCTTCACGGTCTTGGTGACTCAGGCCCTGCCAACGAACCCATTAAGACCTTATTCACTTCCCCCGAATTCACCAACACCAAATGGTTCTTCCCCTCTGCACCTTCCTCCCCAGTCACTTGCAACTGTAAGTCCTAATTATTCGCTTTTCTATCAATTTATTATTCCTTATATTCTATCTGTTCTTTATAATTATATCTCTTCCTATTCTTCTATTGTTTTGCTCTTGAATTTTCTGTTTGCTTGGTATATTTAACTGTGCATCCAACCAAATTTAAAAGCATCCGGTGGTGTTGTAGAGATGATTCCGTTAAAATACCACATGCTTTTTCAGTATGAAAGCTAATGAATATATTGATCTGTTTCTTCATGTAGATGGCCATGAAATGCCCTCATGGTTTGACATTCATGAGATTCCTGTGACAGCTGTGAGTTTAGCTTTCCTTCTTCACTTTGATTTTTAATTTTAAAAAGTACTTTTTTTTTTTCTTTTTTTTGATTTCACTGCTGTAGTGTCAATCTTGAAAGGAAAATAATGTATAGTTTATCAGTCAATAGCAATCCTCGTTGCTTTTTTATATTTCCATTTTCCCACTTTTTTTCTATGTTGCAGATTTCCTTCAGAACGTAAATTTGGAGTATGTGTATTTTATTGTGATAGAATCCACATGTCCACTTGGCAGTGAGCATGATTCTGTTTAAATCATCACCCTTTTGTGTTTTTTTCATATTGGTGTTTACTAAATAAGAATCATGGAATGTGCAGAGTTCTCTTCTGTATTAGCCGTCATAATGGTTTGTTTGCTAATGTCTCAATGTACTGAGTTACCGACAACTATGAAGCACCCTGATAGGTATCAGAGATGAATTGAATTAAAACGGAAAGAAATGGTAAACGAGATATCAACTCAGTATTTCAATCAACAACTGTATGTTATATGTATTCCAACGGTGAAATTACAAGTAATTGAAGACAAATTACAAGTAAGAGAAATACGTAAAGACAATGTGGAACAATCCACAATAAGAAATAGCTGTAATAAAATGTACTACCCAGAACAATTAGAGAGGTCTGGATCTCTCCCAATTCACCCACAGAAAGGATGCCCAACTTCCTATTTCCAAAGATACTATTCACACCCTTTCCACCACTATATGTAACCAACTCAGTAACACCCCTTTGTTGTAAACGTGACCTCCCTTCCATTCATTCAGTTACCGTGCCCCACCATCCACGTCAGCAGCCTTCCCACTAATTGTGCCCACTGTTGCTGACTCATCAAATAAACCCCTTACATGCTGTTTCTGCCTTCTTTTGTACACCTTCCCAAATCTGCCCCTGCCCAATGCACGTATCAATACTTCCCCCCAATTTAACCACCTTGTCCTCAAGGTGGAATAATGGAAATTGATTATTAATCATGAAAAATTCTTCCCATGTATTTTCGAAAGAAGGTAAATGTTTCCATTTAATCAATACTTCCAAGTTTCCATGAGAATTGGACCGCCACTGTAACACTTCCTCTGGCTCATATTGTAATTCCCACTCCTCAGACATAATAGGTGGTAGGGGCTGGATCACTAATGCAGGTGAGATAGCTTTTTTCAGTAAAGAAACATGAAATACTGGATGTACCTTGCAATCAAGTGGAAGATCAAGCTTGTAAGCCACTTCGCCAATTCGAGCAACAATTTTATAAGGGCCATAAAACCGTGGACTCAATTTTTCATTGATCTTGCGTGCCAAACTCTTTAACCTGTAAGGTTGGATCTTTAAATACACCATGTCACCCACTTCAAAAATTAATTCCCTCCTCTGCTTATTGGCTTGAACCTTCATACGATTTTGGGCCATCACCAAATGGTCATGCAACTCCTTTAGAACCATGTCCCTTTCTTGCAACATTGCTGACACCTCTTCAACCACACAATTCTGGTTACTGTCCCTGAACAGAGTGGGTGGCTCACAACCATATAAAGCCTTGAATGGTGTCATGCCAGTGGAATCCTTGTAAGTAGTATTGAACCAATACTCAGCCCAAGGCAACCACTTGGGCCATTGTTTCGGTTTTGGGCTACAAAAACACCTTAGATATGATTCTAAGCAACGATTTACAACCTCCGTTTGCCCATTAGATTGGGGGTGGTAAGCAGTGGAATAATGCAACTTAGAGCCAGCCATTTTAAACAACTTCGCCCAAAATGTGCTAAGAAAAATTCTGTCACGATCCGATACAATAGTTTTAGGGAACCCATGTAGCCGCACAACTTCCCGAATAAAGACTGATGCAATGTCTTTAGCTGAATAAGGGTGACAGACAGCCGTAAAGTGAGCATACTTAGTCATTCTGTCAACTACTACAAATATAGTGTCCACCCCAAACGCCTTGGGTAAACCACCAATGAAATCCATTGACACATCAGCCCATACTTGCATAGGCAGAGGCAAAGGCTGCAATAACCCAGCAGGTGATAGGTTCTGAATTTTGTGTTGTTGGCACACATGACAAGCAGCAACATAATCTTTAATTTCCTTCATCATTCCCTGCCAGTACACCACTCCAGCAATGCGTTTGTAAGTTCTGAAAGCTCCTGAGTGGCCTCCCATTTGTGAATCATGGAATTCCCAAAGTATCAAAGGAATAAGAAGAGACTGTTTAGGAAGAACCAATCTGTTTTGGTACAGTAACCTACCTCCACACAAAGCAAACCCATTATGTGAAGCCGGATCTAAGAGGAGATCCTGCAATATAGTTCGCATTACTGGGTCAGCCTTTATTTTATCATCTAGATCCTTGAAATGTGCCAAACCCACCTGTGAAATAGCAGAAAATTGCATTTGCCTGGAAAGGGCATCAGCCACCTTGTTCTCCTTCCCTGGCTGGTATTGAATTTCAAAGTCATATCCCAACAATTTGGAAGCCCACTTCTGCTGTTCTGCATTTAAATTCCTTTGATCAGTGAGGAACTTTAAACTCTTCTGGTCAGTCTTCACCACAAAATGACTACCCATTAGGTAATGTCTCCATTTTTGGATGGCAAAAACAATTGCCATCAATTCCTTTTCATAAACAGATTTGCTCATAGCTCTCTGAGAAAAACCTTGACTTAGGAAAGCAACTGGCCTATTCTCTTGCATCAAGACAACCCCTATTCCCTTACCAGAGGCATCTGTCACAACCATAAATTGCTTGTGAAAATTTGGTAGAGCTAACATTGGGACCGAGACCATTGCATTTTTTAATCTGTCAAAAGCTTCTTGAGCATCTGGGCTCCACTTGAAATTATCTTTTTTCAATAATTCGGTCAAAGGTCTGGCAATCTTCCCATAGTCTTTTACAAACTTCCTGTAATAACCAGTAAGACCTAAAAAACCCCTTAGCCCCTTAATGTTGGAGGGTACCGGCCACCTTTCCATAGCCTCTACTTTCCTGGGGTCAGCCATAACTCCTTCTCTTGTAATTATATGGCCGAGATACTCCACTTGTTGCTGCCCAAACATACACTTCTTTTTTATTTGCCACCAGTTGATGCTGTCTAAGTGCCTCAAACACCTTTGCAAGATGTATTACATGTTCCTGTTCATTCTGACTATAAATCAAGATATCATCAAAAAATACCAAAGAAAATTTCCTAAGGAATGGCCGTAACACTTCATTCATGAGAGCTTGGAAAGTTGATGGTGCATTAGTGAGGCCAAACGGCATCACCAAATGTTCGTAATGACACTCATGGGTCCTAAAGGCTGTTTTAGGAATATCTTCCTCCATCATTCTAATCTGGTTGAACCCAGATTTTAAATCAAGTTTGGAGAAAATCTTAGCCCCCCCTAACTCATCCAGTAACTCTTCAATCACAGGCATAGGAAATTTGTCGGGCACAATATACTTGTTTAATGCCCTGTAATCAACACACATACGCCAACTTCCATCTTTTTTTTTTACTAATATTACAAGACTAGCATAAGGGCTCACACTATGCCTTATCCACCCATTGTCCAGTAACTCAGAAACTAATTTTTCTATTTCAGATTTTTGATGAGGAGGATACCTGTATGGACGATTGTTAGGTATTTGGCTACCTGGTTTCAGTGTGATTGCATGGTCCTGAGTTCTCTGTGGAGGTAGTCCCTTGGGTTCATGAAAGAGATCCGTGAACTCTTCAGCAAAGCATTCAACCCTGGCCAAGTCTCTGTTTTATCACTGTTGTGATGATGCCTCTGCTCCACTA